>JAEUCK010008376.1:0-64989 GCA_017311455.1 Otocyon megalotis megalotis | reverse complement strand
GAGGAAGGGAGGAAGGGAGGGAGGGAGGAAGGGAGGGAGCTGGCCTTACAGGCCCCACACTCGGCCTTAGCAGCAGGTGCCCCTCCTCCACAGCGGCTGAAACACTCGTACCTACAAAGAAAACTCTAGTTTTCTCTCGTCCGTGGAATAAATGGAACAACGAGGAGACGCTCGCAGATAATCCAGCAACTGTGAACACCACTAAGAGCTACACTGAGGGGGCGCCCCGCCCGGCCTCGGCAGGCTGTCCCCGGCCTGGTCACCACGCGGTGGCTGCTGCCCCGGCCTCGAGCTCCCGCCGGCGCCCAGAGCTGCCCCCACCCGGACTGTCCCGGGGCGGCGGGCTGCGGTCCCCCCTCCGCAGGAGCAGGCGACGGGCCACTGTGCCACCTGCGACCCGCCACCGGGCTTCCTGCCACCTTATGGCATTAGCCCCTCTGTGGGGCAGTCGTGCCACCGGGCCACCGGGCTGCGCGATCCCTGGACACGGTCAGCCTTGGCGCCAGCACGGCCACCGTGGCCTGTGACCGTAGGCACTGTCCCCTCCGGGTCAGCTCCACCCCTCAGTCCCCACTGTCCCCTCCACGTCAGCCCCGCTCCTCGGTCCCCAGTGTCCCCTCCGGGTCAGCCCTGCCCTCGGTCCCCACCATCCCCTCCGTGTCACCCCGCTCCTCGGTCCCCACTGTCCCCTGGTGTCACTCTGCTCCTCGGTCCCCAGTGTCCCCTCATGTCACTCTGCTCCTCGGTGCGCCCCCAGGCCCAGGTCCAGCTCTCCTTCCCACCCCAGGGCCCCAAGTGGCGTCAGACACTCAGTGCAAGGATCAGGCTCGGGCTTATTTGTCCCCCTCCTCTTGGTTCCAGGCTTTGCCACCTCTGTCCCCACCTAAACATGCTTTGCTCCTGCTGTTTGAATGGCAGCGCTATGACAGGCAGGAAATCCGCGTTGCAGCTCGACCTTCGGGGCAAGAGCTGTGCCACCCGCATCCCGTCCTCCGAGGGTGGGGAAGGCGACCTCTGGGGTCACTGTCACCCTTGTGCTCCTGTTGAACCCGCACAGACGCCTGCGACTGCGATGATCCGTGTGTCTGGGCGGTGCTATTGGAATCTCGTGGCCTGTGACGTGCAGTGGCTTGAAATTCAAGTCAGAGATATGAGTGAGGAGCACAGTGCGTGGGCGCCACCGTGGTCATGAATGATAACCACCCAGTCGGGGTGATTGATACCACCCACTCTTTATGTATGAAATTTCCCAGAATAAAGACTTTTCTGAAATATAAGAAATTGTGTTTAGGGCACGTCTGGGTGGCTCAGTCAGGTAAGGGTCCACCTTCAGCTCAGGTCATGACCTCCGGGTCCTGGGATGGAGCCCGGTGGGGGGGGGGGGTCCCTGCTCAGTGGGGAGCCTGCTTCTCCCGCCCCCACCCCCTGCATCCCTCCCTCTCTCAAGCTCTCTTCTGGGCTCTGTTTCTCTCAAAGAAATAAAATCTTTTTTAAAAAAAAAGAAAGAAAGAAACTTTGTTTAATGCCCAGGAAACCCCTTGAGTCAAGTTCACAGCCGTGAGGGACCTAGAGCTGGGGTTTGGTGGCCGCTATGAAAGCAGGCAGAGCAGAAAAAGGAAACTGCAGGGGAGGGAAACGGAAGAGCTAAGGGCAGTGGCCAGGCCGCATCTTCTGGGGTCAGGGGGCCGAAGGGGCCCCCCAGAGGTGGGGCGAGGCGGCCAGGCTCCCCCTCGGGGACAGATGCCGCGTGCTCACCGCTTCTGCGACTGCTCAACTGCTGGGCCCCTATTTTAGAGAGCGAGATCTCACAAGCCACAAAGCCAATCTGTGGTGCCACAAACTGGGGCTAAATAGAACCTGGGTTGCTATGGGAACAGCAGAGCCGGCCGTGGGGGAGGGCCGCGTGCTTTGTCACCAAGACAAAAAAAAGTAGGTAAAAAGCAAAAGGCAGAGAATACAGTGGGGACGGGCGCCAGGCCGGAGCCCTGTGCGGTCAGGGCCCTGCAGAATGTCATCGGCCCCTTCCCAGCCTCGGGACCTCCCCCCCAGAGCCGTGTTTATGAAGCAGGGTCTGTGCACCCGGGGAGGGTGTCGGTTCGCCCATTCTGCAGAAGAGAAAACCGAGGCTCAGAGAGACCAGGAAACTCTCTAAGGTCTGGTGAGTGCCAGGGCTCGGATGGAAACCCCAGTCAACCCAGAGCCAAGGCCCTGTTGTCCCATCTCTGATCCTGGAGCATTTAGCGCTGCTGAGTGCTCGCTCAGAAAGTATCCGTGTCAACCGGGGGGTCGAACAACAGCATCAAAGTAAAGGTGAACCTAGAAATCGTGTTTAAGCATTTAAAGGTCCAGAGCGGGGCTGCAGAAGGGGAGGTGGGAAGGGGATGGGGTGACCAGGGGCAGACACTGGGGAGGGCACGTGATGGGATGAGCACTGGGTGTTACACTATGTGTTGGCAGATTGGATTTAAAATTTAAAAATGTAAAAAAGTAATAATAATAATTAAAAATAAAAATAAAGTAAAAAAAATAAATAAAGGTCCAGAGTGTTTTGAAGACTCATACTCCATCTCCTTTCTTTCCCAAATGTCAACCAAATAGCAACTGTAATATTAGGCTATAATAATAATAAGGGGGAAATCTCTGAGAAGAGACACATCAACAGAGACGTGCATTAAGGAATGGGCCAAACAAGCAATATTCTGAGACATCAGCGTGTATGTCAATCTAACATCATTGGGATAAATAAAAACTATGCTGTTCCGCTCAGGTTTCCTCTCATAACTTTTCAAATAAAGGGTGCGATGTAAAGCAGCCTTATTCGTGTTCAGTCCCTATAATAAATCCTTGATTTGAGTACTTTTTCAAGGTGGTTGGTAAAGGGTATGTATCATCTCAAGCCGGTTTTTGAGGAAGATGCTTTCGTCTGTGGTTGATGTTATCTGGGGATACTGGTCGTGTTTTGCTGAACACAAACACGACCCTGATCATCAGCCTGGTTGCCTTGTCATCCTCGAGGAGAGAGATCGAGGCTCCTCGGGGGGAACACGGCCAAGAGCCTGCTGCCCCCACGGAACAGACACCGCGATCCACCGGTGCCACCAACGAATTCCAACCATGTTTTAGTCTTTGCATTATTCATTCAAGATTTGAAGTCCTAAGAAAAGATACGTGCCTCGCACCTTATGCAAGGATTAACACGGAATGTGTAATATCTCTAAATGCGAAACGTAAAACTAGAAAACTTGTAGAAGAAAAAGAGGAAAAATATGCTGCGGCCTCACGTTAGGCAAAGATTTCTGAGATTCCACGGTAAATTCGTGATCCATAAGAAAAACAAAGCAATGGGGATCCCTGGGTGGCGCAGTGGTTTAGCACCTGCCTTTGGCCCAGGGCGTGATCCTGGAGACCCGGGATCGAATCCCACGTCGGGCTCCCTGCATGGGGCCTGCTTCTCCCTCTGCCTGTGTCTCTGCCTCTCTCTCTCTCACTGTGTGCCTATCATAAATAAATAAAATAAAATAAATAAAAAAAATAAAGCGATGAATTAGAATTCTTCAAAATTAACAACTTTTGTCCTTAAAAGATACCACTAAGAAAACCAGAAAGATAAGGCGCAGATTGGGAGAAAATATTTGCAGACCGCATTTCTGTGCTATATCTAGGTTACACGAGGAAGTCTCAAAACCCAGTAATAATAAAACTAACAAGTCAATACAAAAAAAAAGGCAAAGAAAAATTAATAAACATTTTGTGGGGGACGTCTGGGGGGTTCAGTGGTTGAGTGTCTGCCTTGGGCTCAGGGCATGACCCCGGGGTCCCGGGATCGAGTCCCCCATGGGGCTCCCCATAGGGAGCCTGCTTCTCCCTCTGCCTGTGTCTCTGCCTCTCTCTCTCTCTCTGTGTCTCATGGATAAATAAATAAAATCTTTTTTTTTAATTTAAAAATTAAAAAAATAAACATTTTGTGATAGGCTAACCAATGGCTCCCCTAGAGATGCCCACATCCTAACCCCTGCGGTTTGTACATATATTACTTCACACAGCAAAAGAGACTTTAAATATGATTAGGGTCAGGATCTCGAGATGCTGAGATTATCAGGGATTATCCAATGGGGCCGAATGTGATTACAAGGTTTCTTATAAAAGGAAGACAGGAGGGTCACAGTCAGGAAAAGACAATATGATGAGACCCAGAGAGAGACTGGAAGATGCTCTGCTGCTGGCTTTGAAGACAGAAGGTAAAGCCATGACCCAAGAATGCAAGTCATCTCTAGAAGCTAAAAAAAGTTAAGGAAAGATTTTCCCCTGTGGCTGTTAGAAGAAAAAAAAAAAAAAGGCAGCCCTGCCAACACACTATTTTAGGATTTTTGACCTCCAAACGGTCTGATAATTAATTTGTGTTGTTTACACTCCCAATTTTTTAGTGACTTGTTCCAGCAGCAGTGAAAACCTGATGCACACACACCCACATGCACGTAGGTGTACATACAGCTTAAAGAAAATGGTTTTTATGAAGATAAAAAAAAGTCACATATATACACATACAACATAAGCAGTTCAAAGAAAAAGTATGAACTCAATATATGTAGGTGACCACCACCCACCAGAGAAATAGAACATTCCCAACAGCCTACACACCCCCTTAGGCCCTTCCCCGCCGAGACTACAACTGCCCGACTCCAGGGTCATCATTTTCAGGTTTTCCTTCACAATTCACGGGCGCCTGAGTGCCCACAGACGAGTGTATTTCTAAACCGTACGGCAACGTTGCCTGTTCTCTTAAAGGGTTTCATGGTGGTGGCATTCGCGTTAACACAAATTCTTCCCCCCGTGATGGTTTTTGAGTGTACAGTTAGTTCTGTGATGTTAGGTGCCTCCACATTGTTGGGCAACAGATCCCTAGAACTTTGCATCCTGCAAACCCCAAATTTCGTCCTCATTAAATCACTCCCATTCCCCCTCCCCCAGAGTCCCTGGTCATCACCAGGCCTGCTGTCTCTGCGAGTTGGTGACTTTAGATCCCTCGTCTGAGCGAAATCCTACTAGTTTGTCTTTTGGTGACCAGCTTCTCTGCAAGCGCGTCCTCAGGGCTCACGTTGCAGCATGGATCCGAATTTCCCTCCGCTCTAGGTCTGAGTAATGTCTCGCTGTGCGTGGACACCGCATCCCGCTGGTCCATCCACCTGGCGTGGACACTTGGTTTGCTCCCCCCTTTGGGCCATGGAGGATGTTGCCGCTGTGAACGTGACTGTACCGTCCTTCCTTCACTCTTCTTTCAGTTCTTTTGGGTATGGATCCAGAAACGGGGAATTCTATTTCTTAATTTTTTTTTTGCGGAAATTTTGCTGTTTTCCACGGCAGCTGCCCGTTGTACATTCCCACAAAGAGTGCACAAGAGTTCTTATTTTTCCACATCCTCTTCAGCACCTGCTATTTTCTGTTTTTGGGGTTTGGGTTTTTTTAGGGGGGGTTTGGGGTAACAATCATCCTAAAGGATGTGAGGTGATACTGTGTTGTGGTTTTGATGTGCATTCCCCTAATGATTAGGGACACTCGGCATCTTTTCATATGTCTATTGGCCATTTGCATATCTTCCTTGGAGAAATGTCTATTCAAATTCTTTGCCCGTTCCTTTTTTTTTTTTTTTTTTTTTTGCCCATTCTTTAATGAAGTTATCTGGGGTTTTTTTGGTTACTGAGTTGTAGAAGCTCCTTATATATCCTGAATGTTAACCCCTTATCGGAAATACGACTCTCATTTTGTCCCTTTCCATAGGTTGCCTTGTCATTCTATTGATTGTGTCCTTTCATCCAGAGAAGTCTCTAATTTTGGAGCAGTCCAATGTATTTTTATTTTTATTGCCTATATTTTTGACATCATAACCAAAAACATCACTGCCAAATCCAACGTGGAGGTTTTCCCCTATGTTTTCTTCTGAGAGTGGTATAGTTTGGATCCATTTTCAGTTACTTTTTTTTATATGCTGGGGGGTAAAGGTCCCACTTCATTCTTCTCCATATGGCTATCCAGTTTTTCTCAGCATCATTTGTTGGAAAGAACTGTCCTTTCCCCTACTGAAGGGTTTGGGCACCCTGTTGAAAATCATTTGACCATAAATGCAACGGTTTATTTCTGGGCTCTCCATTCTATTCTATTCCATTGGTCTACATGTCTGCTTTTATGCCAACGCCAAACTATTTTGACTACTCTAGCTTATTTATGCTTATTTTGGAACTATTAGAATCCTATTTGTACTCTTGAGGATTTTGTTGGCTTGGGATTTGTGTTGGTTTTGGTTTGGGTTTGGGTTTGGGTTTTTTGGTTTTTTGTTTTGGTTTGGTTTTTTGGGGTTTAGCGTTGAGATATTATTGCATATAACTGAGTTTGTTCATTTTCATTGAATATGGTATTCTCTCGTCCAAAATTTGTCCATTCTATTGTTGGTGGATATTCAAGTCTTTCTCAAAATCTATGGGACTTTTTTGGAAATATATTGCCGTCACCCAGTCCCATCAGGTTTGAAATGCTTTTTCATAGCTACAGTCTCTTTCGACCTAGATCATCTTTGTGATTTCATCTTTTGAGTTTTTAAACATTTAATTCATAACCATTTTATATTTCCTATCCGAGATTCTAACATTTGAATTTCCTGATGGTCTAGGTTTGCTGTTTATTATATGTGTGGAACCTCAATCTTCTATCTATGTGGTTTTACTGATTTTTTTTAAGATTTTATTTATTTATTTGAGAGAGAGCCTGAGGAGGAGAAGAGGGAAAGGGAGAAGCGGACTCCCCACTGAGCAGGGAGCCCAGTGCAGGGCTTGATCTCAGGATCCAAAGATCATGACCTGAGCTGAAGGTAGCGGGTTAACCAACTGAGCCACCCAAGTGCCCCACGTTTTGTTGATCTTTGATTGCAAGTCGGTATTTGGTTGATATTCATCTGTTGAATTATGCGTGGCCTAAGTTGAGCATGCTTCCTTCCTCCAGATATGATTTTTTTATTCACTTCCTCGAGGAGCCAGGGACTGTTGCAAATCTGCAACTACTCTTAGCCTGTATGTGGAGCATGAGGAGCCCTAGGTTCATTCCTTACCCCCCTCCCCTCCATCTTGAAGCTGGCCCAAGAACTTACTTTCTGGATGGCAGGGCTCATGGTGCAATTTCATTTGCTCCTGCTCAAGTCTACCTTCTTAGAGGCACTGAAATTTATGGGGTTTTCACTGGGATTTTTTTTTCCCTTTGGAAAATTCCCTATTTTCTGTGATAAAAGCCATGTCATAAAAGTTGGGTGTTATGTAAGTTCTAGTTGTTTTGTAAGAGGAGAACTCAATTGAGACTATCTGGTGCAACGGCATATCAAAAGCAGAAGTCCTTCAGATGTCATTTTTGGTAGGTTGGTAAGGCCCTCAGGCTCTGCTTGATCCTAATAAATGGCAGCTGTTCCATAAACCAAACTGGACTTTTGCTCTATTGAATAAGATAGACAGGAGCTAGGTTGTCCCCTGCTGAGGACAAAAGCTGTACCTGGTCCTCACAGAGGCATCGGAGCAATCTGGAGACCAGAAAAGACAAACGAGCTCTACTGAATGAGTTTTATTAAGTTTCCACTGTTTGCTGAGAAATGTGAGCCATAAACTAACCATAAATGCATCCACTGTTCAGAATAATGTGATTTGGGTCTACTTTGGATGAAGTAATGAGGTTCTTCATTATGTGACTCTGAGGGAGGTGAGTGTGAGAGCTTGGGTCTATCACCTACATCAGGTAGTATCTGGACAATCAAACTTACCTTGAGCTTATTATTTTGGCCTGTTGCTGAAGCGTCTTCACCATGTTAAGATTTGATGTGAGCCTCTTGGTTTAGAGAGCATACTTCTATAAAAAATCTACTTGAACAACATTCTGTCTTTCGCAAAAACGACATTTCAAGATATCTATTAAATTACTCCGCGTCCCTTAAACAAGAACCCACACACTTAAAAGATTTCTCCTTATATTCAATGCCAGGAAAAACCACATCTCTTTAGAAAAATATGTTTGCTTTTTATCAGACTAAATAACCCATATGTTTCCTGTCTCAATTTTTTTTCCTTAACTCCCAGAAAAATCAGATCTACACTAAGGGCTCAATTGGGGTAACCAGTACATCCCAGGTCCCATTTCTGTCTCTGATCCTGTTTGTAAAAATAACTTGATTACCCTTTCACTTCGTATCATAAAAGCAATGCATGTTCATTATTCATATTCGTTAGGAAATACAGGCAAGAACATTTTTTTAAAGCCTGTTCCTATTAAAACCTTAGTGTACATTCTCTGACTATACCATCCCCACTCCCACCCCTACTCTATTGTTATTTCCTTGCCAGATAGGAGAACTGACTCTGACTTATGTAGGGAAGGAAATTTAGGAAGAAAATTTTCCTTTTCTTCTACCCATCACATGTTCATCAGCTGGGTCCCTGCAAAATAGACCAACAAAAGACGCATTAACAAGAGAAAAACAGAGGTTTAGTAACATGTACATCACACTTAACTCATGGAGTACCCAGTGGTGAGTAACTCAAAAACGTAGTTAGAATTTGGGTTTATTCTTTTTTTTTTTTTTTAAGATTTTATTTATTTATTCATGAGAGACCCAGAGAGAGAAGCAGAGACACCGGCAGAGGGAGAAGCAGGCTCCCTGCGGGGAGCTTGATGCAGGACCCCCGGGTCGCTCAACCACTGAGCCCCCAGGTGCCCCAGGGGCTACATCTTTGCAAACGTTGTCCTCCTTTTTTTAGGCAAATGGGGAGACTGCAGAGCGTTTTCCTTGTATGGCTCTTCTCAGTTGCCTTCTGTTCAAAGTAATCATCATGCCAAGGTACCGAGGCGTGTTGGGGGGAGGAATTCCACTACCGCTCACTTTCCGAAGCTGTAAAATCTACTGGTTGGAAGGCTCCTGGAGGGCTCCCATGATTCAAGGGGAACACCCAGGCCTCAGAATGACAGCAACCCCGTTTACAGCCCCCAGAGAGAGAAATCCCAGCCTCCTCGGGACTTGACCATTGGTTGACTCGTGTCCAAACTCCTTTTCTTCGTGGGGCCTGGCCAGCGTGAAGCAGGCATTCAGCACCCCACGAGGACTGCGCGGCGTGGGGCGGGCCCGGGAGCCAGTCCACTGAGCGCCGGGGGTTCTGCTGACATAAAGTCAGGATGAATAGAAGGAAGCGTTTCAAACTGCTGCCACCACCTGTTTTTGACTCCTGTCTCCTGTGTAGCCCAAGCCTGGTGATAATGAATTTATGTTGCCCCAAACCTAGTGCCGCTGCTGTGAGAAAGAAACCATGGACTGATTGTCATTCTCCTGGGGGCTCCTGGGCATCGGCTGCCCGCGTGCCCTTCCTGCCCTTCCTGCCCCACCGAAGACGGGGGGCACCTGGACGGCACCTGGAGGATGGGAGAACAGGGGTCCGCACTGGGCAGGAGGCCAGAGTCCCCCTGAGTGCCTCACACACAACTAGAACAAAACAAAGGCTGATTCTTTTCATTTTAAACATTCACGGTAGATGGTTTTTTTATTTAAATTTTTATTTTAAAAATTCGGATGCGAATCTGTTGCATATCGTCAACACCCGAGACCTAACGGGCACCATCCTCAGCTGTGCATCTCCTGCAGTATTTCTCCGCAGCTATGGGAGCACCCATTTATGGGACCCTGGTACACTCAGTGATGTCAGTGTTAGTTTTGAGGAAAGGGTTGTGGCAGTCAAAATACCTTTGGGAAACACTGCCTTCTATATTATAGTTTTGGTTAGGCTAAATGCACTATATCAAACTAACTTCTAGGAAGTTGCCCCCTATCCTGCCATACACACACACACACACACACACACACACACACACACATTCCAGTAGAGCTGTGTTCCAACAGAACCTGATTTATGGACACTGAAATTTGAATCATGTAATTTTCACATCATCGGATACAAATTTTTCTTTTTTCTTTTTTTTCCCCCAACCACTTAAAAATGTAAAGCCGTTCTTAGTTCACAGGCTATACAAAAATAGGCAGGGTCAAATCTGGCTCAAGGGCTACTGTTTGCTGATCCATGTTTTAAATCTTTGTATTGGGACGCCTGGGTGGCTCAGCGGTTGAGAGTCCACCTCGGGGATCGGGGATCAGGGATCGAGTCCCAGGTCGGGCTCCCCGCAGGGAGCCTGCCTCTCCCTCTCTGTCTCTCATGAATCAATCAATAAACTTTTTATAAAATAAATAAATAAATAAATAAATAAATAAATAAATAAATAAATATTTGTAGCACGGTGACCACCTCCCTCAAAATGCTATTTGTTCAAACAAAAACGTGTATATGCTTTGGGGCTGCCTTATTAGGAAGATTTCAGATTTAACCTGACATTTCCGAGGTGGAACAGTCTTAATAAAGACTAGCTCCAAGTCGGCGCCCGGCGACGCCCGCCTCCTGCTAGCACCCCTCCCATGCGACACTAGCGTATGGCACAAGTGATGGCATGTCACATCCAGGAGGAAGTTATAAAGACTGATTTCCGTCTTGGATGCTCTCTCTCTGTGTCTCGGAATCTGCCGTGGGATGTGGTGAGGCCCACCCGGCGAGGAGCTGGAGCCTCCGGCCGACAGTCAGAGGGGGACTGAGGCCTCTGGATCACACCCGTGGGAGTGGATTTAGCAGCACACCCCGCAACCTTGGCTAATGGCTTGAATGGAACCTTATGAGAGACTCTGCACCAAAACCCCCCAGCCAAGGCCTCCTGAACACCTGATCCCCCAGAAACTGTACGGTAATGAACGTGTGTTGTTTTCAGCTACAAAGTTTTGGGGTCACTTTTTACGCGTCCAGAAAGAAGTAAAACAGTGTCTACGTGTGACCAAGATCTGTTGGGATCCTGACACCACCCCCTCCCATATCCCTGTTCTCAAGCCCCCTCTGCTCTGATGCAAAACCCAACCCTTTGTCTGGGTGCCCAGTCCATGAACCCTGCTGCACCCAGACACTCCCTGAAATTGAGACTTAACTCCAGCCTTTGGAATGTCTGTGTGTCACATATGGAACTAGTAAAAGGAGAGAGGAAAAGTTCCTTGCACATTATTTTCCATAAAACACTGGTTGGATTTTCTGAATCTAGTAGTTTAACAGCATTTTTCCCTCTCAAGAAAGAAAAAATTAATCTGCTCCTTCCTAACCTACTTATGTGACTCGTCATCTTTCCTTCTCACGTGTTCCAGTTTCTTTCCAGACAGTATATTGAAGTTTAAGTACCAGTTCTTAGAGAATTGTGCTGTTTTTCAGTTACCTGATTTTCCTCATAATGCACAATCTATTCCACTATCACTCTTCAGTATGAAAGGTCCTGTGGTTATTCAAGATGACATTTTGTAAAACATAAGGCAGGAAAAGCAATAATAATAATAATAATAATAATAATTAATAATAATACTCCCTCTGCCAAGCTAATCACATGACCCTCACAGAAGCTTGGAGCCAGGCCAGTTGTCATTAGCAAGAAATCATCTTGTGATTTCATCATACTTTGTGATTTCAGGGCATGGGAACTTCCTAATGTCCTCAGATACCTTCTATACCCTCTGCTTCAGTGTGAGGGAGTTTCAGGCACCTGAGCATGTGGGCATGTGAGCTCATAAGCAGAAGAGAGGTGGGATTCAGGAAGTGTGAAATACCCAGCTGTTCTAACTTCCCCTATTCAATTTGTTTCTCAATTAATCAGAGAACTCTAAATGTAGAAGAAACTTCAAGAGATCATTAAAGATTCCCATCTGGTCTTTGACATCCATAGCTATGTCCTCTACAAAATTAGACAGGGTCTAGTGACCAGGTAGGTCTAGTGGACAAGGGTTATCAGTGGTGATGGGCTTGCCAGGCACTGTCCTTAGAGTCCAGGCACCAGACTTGGGCCATCTCCACTCAAAGTCCCCCTCCATCATTTATTTTTGTTTTTATATGTTCTTTTGCCTGCCCAGCATCTTCACTGGTCCTCCTTTAGGAAACAGCACCCCTTCTGGATACTGGATTCTCTCTCTCTAATCATTTTGGTGCTAAGGGTTCTATTTCTAGTTATTCCTGAGGTCCAGCTGATACTTTTCCTCATCGATGTGCTGTTGCATAGAGTCTTCCTTTGGTTTTCATCAGATACCTAGTCCGTCTTTACTTAAACTGGTTAGAACTGAGTTCCTTGACTTGTGAGCACTTGCAAATTCATCCTAATTCAACTGTGCTATGTGTCATGGTGTAAATAAAAGAACAGGAAATTATGGCCTGACTGAAACACAAGACATGCAAAAAAAATTAGAGAATTATGTAAGAGAGCATATAAATATAATTATCATAGTAACCAGGTCTTGGTGGTGTATTAAGTGGACTTTAGCTAAAGAACATTTCGAAAGCAATATTCTAGGGCACCCGAGTGGCCCAATGGGTTAAGTGTCCAGCTCTTGATGTCTGCTCAGGTCTTGATCCCATGGTTGTGAGCTCAAGCCCCATGGAACATTCACACCGGGCATGAAGCCTACATAAATAAATAAATAAATAAATAAATAAACAAACAAACAAACAAACAAACAAACAATATTCCATTTGTGAAAAAAATTATTAAAATGGCCACAACACTTGCGTGTTAAAAGACATCTATTAGTTATTATCATACGCTCAGCATTAAACCCCCACCAACCAGAGACAATCTACAATATTGTGCCATAGACAGACATTCTGTCACTGCCCTATGAAAATCTGAGCTACACTCTCTTGTTGGACATCTGAAAGTTTAAGTATGATTCAAAATGTCGACATCCTAACATTGACGAAAATTTCAAAATATTTGAACAAATGGAAAAACAGGAAGAGGGGAAAAGATCAGCCCATCTCCATCCTTGTCTTTTGCATTAAACACAGTGAGAAAAGCGAGGGGCCATTTTTTTAAAAAGTGTTCCTATTGGAAGGGAAAATACGGTGATGGTTTGAACCTATCACAGGAGACTCGGTGAATGCCCTGCTCTGGTTTCTTCTGCATTGAACTAAAGATTTTTGCAGTCGAAGAAGAGAAGATAGCTTCTCCGTGACTCTAAATGTAGTTGTATAGCCTTCACCTTTTGGAAGGAATCTATAAAGCAAAAAATATTGCTCTAAAATATTAGATGTACTCTTGGGGTGCCTGGGTAGCTCAGTAGGTTAAGGCTCAGACTCAGTCAGGTCTTGATCTCAGGGTTATGAGTTCAAGCACTGCATTGGGCACCACACTGGGCAGGGAGCCTACTTAAAAAACAAGCAAATAAAATAATTAAATTTTAGATGTGCTACAAATACCATATTCATTTTGTACTAAATTTTGACTATGACTAGATTTTATTATTAGAGTTATCCATGTCCATCTTTTCCTCTTGTAGTTTGCCATTGCCCCCAATATTCCAATTAGTTGTCAGTTGACTATATTGTGATTGGTCTAAGACTTCGAAGGAAGGGAATATTGGTGAGGGCTGGGCCACTCAGTAACAGCTTTAAGGAGAAGGCAAGACTTGACTTGGGCTTTGGTGGATGGGTTAATTACTAATAATTCTGAAAAAATAATCATTCACTGATTCGTTCAACAAATATTAAGCACCTGTTATTTGCTGGGCTCATTTCTACTTACTGGGAAGAAGGTTGTAATAGGATAAAATCCTTGCCCTAAAGGTATTTACATGCTGGTAAAAAGTGTACAAGTAGACAAGTAAATGTATATTTTATAATTCCAGATGCTGACAAATGTCCTGAAAAAAATAATAAAGTAGGGGCACGGAGGCTAAATTTAGGCCTTTCTAATGAGCAACATTTGGTCCTGAATGGAGAGAAAGAAACAGGCAATGCAGAGGTGCAAAAGAATAGCATTCCAGGGATTTGGGAGGAGGGGAGAACAGGAACTTAGTTTTTCAAAATTTGAGTTGGGGAAGATGAAAACATCCTAGAGTTGGATGTCAGTGATGCTTGCACAATGATGAATGTTCTTAATGCCACAGAACTGTACACTTTTTAAAACGGGTTAAAATGGTCAATTTTATATTATGTGTATTTTAACCACAATTGCTTTTTAAAGGTCTGTATTAATAGCAGAACAAATGGAGAGCCATCTCTATGAAATCTAGCTTTTATTGAATATTTATTTACATTTGTGAAGAAAAAGTGAGAACTGTTCTCCTGGTTGGTCACAGATAACATCCATGGCAGGAATCAACAAACGTTTTATTTGGATGTAAATTCTCAGGCTAAATTGGCCCAGAGCAAATGCAAGCAAGAATTGATGTTAGGATCAGCATCACTGAGCCAGAGTCTGCACAGTAACTGTGTATAAAGGTCATTCCCCCAAGAGTCCAGCAGACCGACAGGAGGCCCATTGCTGATCACCACGACTACAAAATCCTTTGGGCCTAAGGTAGGGTGTGGATTCTTTGGGATTGGCCTAGGAGAACCGCTTTGACTTCAAGTCTAGCGAGTGAAACTAGGAGAGGAAGTCGTCTAAAGTCTAAAATAGACGGTAAACTAGTTGAGATCTCTGATGCGAAGTCCATCTGAAGCAGGAGGAGCCTGATACGTCATAATTTACCAACACTGATTTAAAAAAAAAAAAAAAGAAAAAAGAAAGAAGGAAAGAGGGCAGCCCGGGTGGCTCAGCAGTTTAGCATCACCTTCAGCCCAGGGTGTGATCCTGGAGACCTGGGATCGGGTCCCACGTCGGGCTCCCTGCATGGAGCCTGCTTCTCCCACTGCCTGCATCTCTGCCTCTCTCTTTCTCTGTGTCTCTTATGAATAATAAATTAAAAAATATTTAAAAATAAATAAATAAAAAATAAAAAAAGAAAGAAAGAGCTCTTATAGATGTCAAACTGTAGCTAAATATGGATTAAATGAAAAAGAAAGTAGCTAAGAGTACTGGGATTGGATTTTATATATATGCACATGTATACACACACACCTACACACACAGCTACGTCTTGTGTCATAATGCTGATTGCTTTTTGAAGTCTATAATATGAATTTAGCCCAAAGAATGGACCGTGAACATGGAAAATTATTAGCTTGATTCCTCTACCATGTGCACCATTCACTTGGGCTAAACTTACCAATCTCTAAAAGAAGAGCAATAACGGTGGCCCTGTTGATAGACAACGTTTAAAGACATCAAATTTGAGGTAATAACACTAGAGACCTTAGAATCTAGTAACATATTTTCAAATAAACAAAAATAGCTACAATTTATTAAGTATCTATTATGTGACTGATACTCTTGCTTTACACAATCTCATTGGATTCTATGAGCATCATATGTGTTACCACTATCATTAAACAAATGAAAAACCTGGGGACCTCAGAGGTTAAGTAGCTTGGCTTGTTCAAGGTCACCAGCTTATAATCAGCAGAACAAGAATACAAACACAGATCCATTATACTACATACCCGTGCCCTTTGCACATTTGCACATTTGCATAGGAAATATTCCATTCTCAAAATGTTACCCTCAATGCACAGCATCCACAACACCTCATATTTGAAGAGTAATTTATTTTTTCAAATGTTTTCCATATTCTCATTTGATTCTCATAGCATTGGGAAGGGTGTATTTTTTTTGGGGGTGTATATTTTAATTCACGTTTTATACATAATGAAAATTGAAATGCAAAGATTTTAAGTGCTTTGCATAAAGAAACCAATTAGTGGCTGAGTCAGCAAACAAACCGAAGTCATCTTACTACACACCCGACGCTCTTTTTTTTTTTTAAGATTTTTATTTATTTATTCATGAGATACACAGAGAGAGGGAGAGAGAGGCAGAGTCACAGGCAGAGGGAGAAGCAGGCTCCACGCAGGGAGCCCGACGCGGGACTCGATCCTCGGACTCCAATGCTCTTTTCAATACGCAGATGGAAGTTGACTTGAGACTGGGATTGCTGACCAAAACGTGGAGGAAAACAATAAAATTTCCAAAAAGACTTTAAAATAATTTCAAAAGGGTATCACCCTCTTTCCAGTCCCTACCCACCAGAGTCACCAACATTATGTTTGCTGTGTACCTTCTCATTTTTCAAAAGGATAAATAGAAAACATACATTTATATGGTCTTAAAATTGTTAGTGTTTTGAAACACCATCACACGATAGATAGTATTTGCAATCAGATTCTTTTTTCAATTTATGTTACTCCAGATAAATCACTTAGATCTAATTAATTTTCAAGATACAGGAGAATTTACATATGAACGTGTTTAAACTAAGGACAGAAATTTGACTCAACAGACATTTATGGAGCACCTGCTATGTGCCACGCACTGTTCTGTGCATGCTGGAACACAGCAATGAACAAACCAGACGACGTGTTTGTCCTCGAGCTGCCAGTCTGCCACCGTGTAGCCACCTCACTTTTATCATGAAGAGTTTTAGCAGGGGCAGCCCGGGTGGCTCAGTGGTTTAGCGACACCTTCAGCTCAGGGCATGATCCTGGAGTCCCGGGATCGAGTCCTACGTCGGGCTCCCTGCATGGAGCCTGCTTCTCCCTCTGCCTGTGTTTCTGCCTCTCTCCCTCTCTCTCTCTCTCTCTGTGTGTCTCATGAATAAATACATAAAATCTTTAAAAAAAAAAAGAGTTTAAAAAAAAAAAAGAGTTTTAGCGCATGTGTTTGCCAGTACAGCATACAATTTATTATGTTAACAGTGGCATAAATTCTACAGCATGGGCATATAAGAATTTATTCAGCCGTTTATTTCTCGGTTGACAGTTTATGCTTTGTTCCGGTATTTACAATCAATGCTGCAATTGATATCCATATTGCATATCTCCAATGTAACCATGCCTTTATTTTGGCTGAAGGATTGGTTTTAAAAGTAGGATTGTTGACTCAACAGTATGTACGTGTGCGTGTGTGTGTATATACACATAGATACACATATGGTTTAATTTTTAAATTTTTAATTAAAATTGTTTATTTTTATTTTTTTAAGATTTTATTTATTTATTCATGAGACACACACACACAGAGAGGCAGAGACACAGGGAGAGGGAGAAGCAGGCGCCATGCAGGGAGCCCGACGTAGGACTCGATCCCGGATCCCATGACCATGACCTGAGCCAGAGGCAGGCGCCCAACCACTGAGCCACCCAGGTGTCCCTAAATTTTTTATTTTTATTTTTTTTTATTTTTTACTTTTAAAGTAACCTCTACACCCAACATGGGGCCTGAACTCACAACCCTGAGATCAAGAGTTGCATGCTCTACCAACTGAGCCAGCTAGGCACCCCATTTATGGTCTAACTTTTAGTAAATTCACTACTTTACTTCTAATAAAAGGTGGTAGCCACCATATTTTTTCCACCAGCCTATGACAGGGCTGATCCCTACATCCTTACCCACGGTGAATTTTAAGTCTTTGAAAATTTTGCCAAGTTGATAGACAAAAACATTTGATATTACTGATTTAGTCTGCATTCCTCCGGCTTTTTTAGTAGAGATAGCTGAGCATCCGGAAACATGTTTATGGGCCATGTGTATCCCCGACCCCAAACCTTAATAATAATGGCCAATATTAGAGAATGTGCATCGTCTCATTTGACAATCGCGATAACCCTACCAGAGAGCTAGCCTCTGCTTTCCTCCACCCCTTTTACAAATGAGAAAAACGTTTCCAAGAGGTTGTGAAATTTGCCCAAGGTCACACAACTGGCAAGGTGATAGAGTGAGGATTTTAACAAGTCTGACTGGAAGGCTTCTGGGTTTAACTACTACACAAACTGCCTCTGCTGCCGAGGCACATTTTCAAGTCGTTCCCTCCAGCCTTCTTCCCTCCCTCTCAGTGAAGTCTGAATGATTTGGATAAACACAAATATTTGTTGGGTCCCTTTGCAGAAGACACCACGGTAGGCATTATTGGGTGACCTGAAAAAAGAGCTCCTGTCCCCAAAAGTTATACATGTTTTGTAAAGAACATATATATTAGTTTTTTTTTTTTAAGAGTGAGAGAGAGAGATTTTACTGGGACGCATGGGTGGCTCAGCGGTTAGGCACCTGCCTTTGGCTCGGGTCGTGATCCGGAATCCAGGATCGAGTCCACTGCGTGGAGCCTGCTTCTCCCTTTGCCTGTGTCTCTGCCTCTCTGTCTTTCAGTCTGTGTCTCTCATGAATAAATAAATAAATCTTTAAAAAGAGATTTTACTTAATGTCAACGACGATGGTATGATCAGCAAATTTATTGATGTAGAAAAGCGAACCATTACACAAAACCCTGAATTTAACACCAAAGAGTAGCGTGGGCAAGATTGCAAACAACTCTGAAATGAGAATGAAACCTGATGTATTTTTGTAGAATAATGTAGCAAACAAATCATCTTCGACATGATGGTTTTTCTAAAGAGAAGCAATACTAGCCTGATTGAATGAGGGCTGCCGTGCAGACGGGTCCCTACGCACCGGTCCTCACTAACCTGCCCTGGCCTTGGCCAGGTGAGCTCAGGGCCCTGGTAACTATCCAGGCAGGTGGTGCTGAAGCCCTCGAAGCCGTCCCCGTCGGAGCCCAGCACCCTGGGTCGCCAGCTGTCAACCAACCTCTCCATCCCATCCCGTGCATCTCAGATCCGCCAAGTCGCAAGGGCCGCCCCGCCAGTCATCTTGCCACCAATCCCTCCTCTTGGCCTTCGTCACCAGCGATGCCTCAGGCACCTGCCAGTTGCCTTTTACAGGGTTAATCGCTCACCTTTCAGCATCCGTGTAAATATATGTGACTCATTACACCGTGTCAGTCTTGACCCAAGAATATGCATAAGAGAAATACACACCTACAAGAAGGTGCAGCTCCTGGAATGTGTATACATATATAAATATGTATAATATATATATGGTCATCATATAAATCATATATATATGATTTTTTCTTGCATACATATATGATCATCATGTAAGTCATGTATATATGATTTTCTTTTTCTTGCATATGTATGATCATCACATAAATCATATATATGATTTTATTTTTCTTGTATATAAATCATATATATATGGTTTTCTTTTTCTTGCATATATGTGATCATCATATAAATCATATATATGATTTTATTTTTCTTGCATATAAATCATATATATATGATTTTCTTTTTCTTGCATATATATAGGATCATCATATAAATCATATATATGATTTTCTTTTTCTTGCATATAAATCATATATATATGGTTTTCTTTTTCTTGCATATATGTGATCATCATATAAATCATATATATGATTTTATTTTTCTTGCATACATATGATCATCATATAAATCATATATATGATTTTATTTTTCTTGCATATAAATCATATATATATGATTTTCTTTTTCTTGCATATATATAGGATCATCATATAAATCATATATATGATTTTATTTTTCTTGCATATAAATCATATATATATGATTTTCTTTTTCTTGCATATATATAGGATCATCATATAAATCATATATATGATTTTCTTTTTCTTGCATATAAATCATATATATATGGTTTTCTTTTTCTTGCATATATGTGATCATCATATAAATCATATATATGATTTTATTTTTCTTGCATACATATGATCATCATATAAATCATATATATGATTTTATTTTTCTTGCATATAAATCATATATATATGGTTTTCTTTTTCTTGCATATATGTGATCATCATATAAATCATATATATGATTTTATTTTTCTTGCATACATATGATCATCATATAAATCATATATATGATTTTATTTTTCTTGCATATAAATCATATATATATGATTTTCTTTTTCTTGCATATATATAGGATCATCATATAAATCATATATATGATTTTCTTTTCCCTCATGTATATATGATCATCATATAAATCATATATATATGATTTTGTTTTTGTTTTTCTTGCATATATATGATCATCATATAAATCATATATATATGTGATTTTCTTTTTCTTGCACACATTTCTAGCCCAGGGTCGCTTTCAGGGCGCATTATCTGGACCTGCGCCTTCCCGCGGCCATTTCCCCTAAGCCTTGGAAAGACTCGCATTTCCTGAAATTTAAATCACTGGCTAGTGAGTAGCGGTTTCCTGCCGCGTCTCCCCTGCCCGCGCGGCCTCCTCCTCCTCCGGGGCCCGCCCGATTCGCCAGCTACGGCTTCCGCAGCCCTCGGCCCGCCGAGCAGGGCGGCGTGGGGAGCCGGAGCCCCTGCACCCCGCACTCCGCACCCCTGCACCCCTGCACCCCGTAGCCTTGCACCCCTGCACTCCTGCACCCCTGCACCCCCCGCACCCCTGCACCCCGGAGCCCTGCACCCCTGCACCCCCCGCACCCCTGCACCCCGGAGCCCGGCACCCCCGCACCCCTGCACCCCCCGCACCCCTGCACGTCTCCAGGAGGAGCCCCACGTCCCCCCCGCGGCCGCAGGGATGGCGGCGCGTAAACAGGATTAAGTCCAGCCCCGGGCCTGCGGGCCGCGCCCCCGAGCAGCGCGGCGGATGCTGCGGCCCCGGCAGCCCGCGCCCCTGAGGCGGGGGCTCCCGGCGCCCCCCCGCGCGCCCCGCGCCCCCGCGCCCGCTTCCGCCCCCGCGCCGCGCCCCGCCCTCGCGCGCCTCGCCCCCGCCCCCGCGCGCGTAGCCATAAATCTGCTGGCGTCAAAGTGCCTCCCTCCATCGCGCTGCGCATCCAGCCCAACGACGGCCCGGTCTTCTTCAAGGTGGACGGGCAGCGCTTCGGCCAGAACCGCACCATCAAGCTGCTCACCGGCTCGTCCTACAAGGTGGAGGTGAAGCTCAAGCCCAGCAGCCTGCAGGTCGAGTGAGTAGGCGCGGCCGGGGGGGGGTCCCCGGGTCCTGCCCCTGCCCCTGCCCCTGCCCCTGCCCCTGCGCGTGCCCCCACCTCCCCCTTCTCGCTCCCGCCCACCCGTCGCGCCCAGGGATGTCTACAGGGCGGCAGGAGGCCAGGCTGGGGGGGGGGTCCCTGTGCCCAGGCCTCGGCAGCCCCCTCCCCCTGCCCCGCGGCTCCCCGCTGCTCCCCCTGCCGCAGGCCGCCCACCGCCGCCGGAGCCAGGATGCGCAAGAGGCGCAGAGGCGCGGGGAGGTGGGTCCCCGAGGGATGCTCCCCCTCCCGCGGCCGCGACCCCGGGGCATGTCTGCTCGTCCTGCAGGCTGTCCCTCCTGCTCCCCCGGGGCTGTCTGTTCCTCCCGGTGACACGGCGCCATCCCTGCAACCAAAGGATGTCGCTTGGTTTGTCTGTGGCAGCGGGGACCTCCCCGGCCCCACCCGGGCAGCGGGGGGCCAGCCCCACACCTGGCGCCCTGGCCCGGGAGGCCCCGAGCCCCCTGCACACCTTCCAGAGCCGCAGGGCCCGCGGGCAGGCCTTCATCCAGGGCGTGTAGGCCTTCCAGGTGTCAGGCCCTAATCCACGGCCCTAGAACCCCCCTGCGAGGTGGCAGGCGCTCCGGCCCCTGTGTCACCAGCCCTGCAGCCACGTGCACGGGTTACCTTCGCGCCTCCCCGCGTTCCCTGCACTTCCACGTAGCCCGGAATTCCTGTCCCTTCTTTCCTAGCAACCTCTTCTCCCAAGTTATCTATCCTACATCTCGTTTTCTTCACGGTGGTTCTTTATTTTTTTAAACTAATCTAAAATGAATCTGTGTTAAGGACGGGACTAGGGATGCCTGGGGGGGCTCAGAGGTGGAGGGTCTGCCTTGGGCCCAGGGCGTGACCCGGGGGTCACGGGATCAAGTCCTGCATCAGGCTCCCTGCAGGGAGCCTGCTTCTCCCTCCGCCTGTGTTTCTGCCTCTCTCTGTCTCTCTCTCAGGAATACATAAAATCTTTTTTTGTTAAATGACAGGACTATTTTTTTTTTCTCTTCACACTGTAATGTTTTTAAGATTTTATTTATTTGAGAGTGAGAAGCTGTGCAAGAGCAGGGGGGAGGGCAAAGGGAGGGGCGGACCTTACTGAGCCGGCAGCTGGTTGTGGGACTGGGTCCCAGAACCCAAGGATCACCACGTGAGCCGAAGGCAGGCACTTAACGACCTGAGCCACCCAGGTGCCCCTGCACTTTGATTGTTATCACGGATTTTTCGTTGCCCTAACCTAGTAGTTCTTCAGCTTGAGTGTCAGAATCACCTCAAAGGCTTCTTAAAACACAGATGGCCGGGCCCACCCTAGAATTTCCAGTTTACTATGTCTGGGGTGGGGCTTAATATTTTGTTTTCTGATACCTGGGCAGGTGATACTGACACTGCTGCTCCAGGGACTAAACCTGGAGAATCCCTAAGTTAACATAAAGGAATGATGCCAGTGGGAATTTCTGCTTGTGCGGCCCTAGATCACGGGATCTCTGATTGTTCGAACAGAAGAAATCATTAAAGAACGAGTTCAGTGGTTTTTCAGTCGTATCTGCATGTTGGAATCATCTAGAGAACCTTAAATTAAATTTACCAGTGGCCAAACCAGACCTGACCATATTGAATTCTAAGTTTTAGGGTTTGAGGTGAGACTGGGGATGGGCAAGTTTTTAATAGCTCCAGAAATAAGAAACTATAGAGACAAATCAATAATCCGAATCGATAATCCGACTCCACCTTGGACAAGTGTTCTGGATGAGAATACTAAGGTCAGTCCAGAGAGATTAAGTCATTAGTCTATGGTCACATGACTGGTAAGTTGGAGAACTCAAGCGTCTTCACCTTTCCGAACTTTCCTCCCCATCAGATGTCCCCTTTAGCCAAACCCTGTAGGATTCCGGCCTAGGGTTATGGTCCAAACCAGGACAGGCTGCCTAAGTTAATTCCTACCATATACAGTCACCTCACGTCCATTGCAGGAACATTTCCATTGGTGGCGTGCTTGTCCCGCTGGAGCTCAAGTCGAAGGAGCCAGATGGGGACCGAGTTGTTTATACGGGAATATATGACACAGAAGGTGTGGCCCCAACCAAGAGCGGAGAACGGCAACCCATCCAGATCACGATGCCGGTAAGGCCTGCTTGGGGGTGTCGGGGCAAGCAGAAACCGTGGGGGAAAAAAGTCGGTGTCTCCCCTTTAGAAAAAAAAGGAAATATCATGAAACTATGAAATATTATATTAATGCACAGCTTCATATTGGGGTCTATTTGTCCATAATATCCCAATACAATTAATTAAATAATCCATGCTTCTTCAGTGGTCAGGTCCATAGTAATTTCTTATATGGCAAAAAAATTAAATCTCTTTCTACGCTCTATTCCGTTGATCTGCTATTCTTATGCTAATACTGCACTGTTTTAAGTATATTGCTTTTATAGTATGTTCGTGTATTTTGTAACTGGCCGCCTTACCGAACTTGCTTACTGAAATTCTTCGTTTAATCTTAGGCTTTTCAGGTTGGCAGTTGTAATCTACATACAACTATCATTTTCTGATTCTTCTTTCTAGCCTTGTGGCATTGGCTGATGTTCCTAGAATAATGTTGCTTATTAATGATGGGAAGCGGCATCCTTGCCTTCACGGTTTCACTATTAGGTACAATGTTAGTTTTAAATATTTTATCATGTTAAAGCATCCTTTTTCTAGCCCATTAAGAGACTTTTTTTTTTAACGATTTTCTTTATTTGAGAGAGAGAAAATTAACCAACTGAGCCACCCAGGTGCCTCGAGACTTTTTTTTTTTTTTTTTATTGGGAGATGTGTTGAATTTTATCTAATTTATTTTCTATGGAGAAAATTTGTCTCCTTTGATAGATTGATGTAATAATTATATAACATGCTACCCTTTATTTCCTAAAACAAACCATACTTAAAAATTAAGCATTTTAAAAAATATATCACTAAACTCAATATGCTAATATTTTATTTAGGGTTTTTGGATTTCTGTTTTATTTTTTTGTTTGTTTGATTCATCAACAAATATATGGGGATAGCCTACCTGTCAGGCACCAGGAGAGTATCAATGAACAAAACAGACATTTCTGGCTTTATGGAGCTTCTAAACCAGAGGAGGAAAACATACTTTACATGATTATCGATAATAAAGGAAATAATTTTATCATACAAAGTATGCTGTTAAAAAAAAGTAGTGGTACCCTTGGAGCATATGCCAAGGGTCGTATTCTAATCCAAAATTTGGGGGATAGTTTTTCTGGAGAAAGTAATAAATAATTAATGAGAGTTGAGAGAAGAAGGAACACTTGGTATAAGGGTTACAAATTGTTGATTGATTGTTTTTTGACCCTTAAGGGGATGATATTCATTATGTGATGAAGAAAGTCAGATTTTGGAATACTATCATTTAGGAATACACTGATAGAACTGAAGGCCAACAAGTCCCTGTAGGATTTCTTTTTATTGGGCACAGATACAGAGAGGAGGACTGGGAACACATCCCAGCATCTCAAAAGATTGACATGGTTTTTAAAAAATGTGAAATAACACGAGTTTCAGAAATCTGAGCAAATTTTTAAAGCCACGTAATCCTCACATTCTGACCCACTTCATTTTCAGATTCCCTTCCACATTTATACATTTTATCTTTGCAACCATTTTATTACGTCCAACATTCTATTTGTCCATTTTATTTGTCCAACATTCTACATATGCATTGTTAGAATTTCAATGACAACCTAAGACTCTGTCATGCTCTTCCGTAATGATCAGATTACTCCCCAGATGTTAGATATGTCAGTTGTTCTCATCATAAAAAGTGCTATCATGAATAATTCTGTGCTACTGCTTCAATAGGAGTAAAATTGTTCGGTCAAGAGAGATGCATTTTACAGCTGTTCCCACATAACGGCCATTTCAGGTATTTTTACAACGTGTTGTACGTGCCATTTTACAGTGTTACTAACAATATGGAAACCTAGTGGCTTTGCTCTAATTATGACAACATTGGGAATTACTTTAAAAAATAAATTTCCTAATTTAATTTTTACAGTCATTTATAAGAATGAACATTTATTTCAACATTTAATATTATTTTTCTGTGTGTGAATTGGTTTTTTCATGTTTTGTTAATATTTCTATCAAAGATTATTTTTTACAAATCAGAGTCGTGAGGCGCACCTGGGTGGCTCAGTTGGTAAACCTCCAACTCTTGATTTCAGCTCAGGTCATGATCTAGGGGTCGTGGGATTTAGCCCTACATCTGGCTCTACACTCAGTGCGCGGAGCCTGCTTGAGTTTCTCTCTCTCTCCCTCCCTCTGACCTTCCCCCTACTTGTGTGCATGCACAATGCACTCTTTTTCCCTCTCTGTCCCAAATAAATAAAACCTTAAAAAATCAGAGTCCTAGGGATTCCTGGGTGGCGCAGCGGTTTAGCGCCTGCCTTTGGCCCAGGGTGCGATCCTGGAGACCCAGGATCGAATCCCACGTCGGGCTCCCGGTGCATGGAGCCTGCTTCTCCCTCTGCCTGTGTCTCTGCCTCTCTCTCTCTCTCTCTCTGCGACTATCATAAATAAATAAAAATTTAAAAAAAAATCAGAGTCCTAGTAAAGATTTTTTTTAAAAAATCTGTCGTATCTGTCATATTTCTCCCAGTATTGCTTTGGTTACATTTTCCATTGTGTAAAAACGTAATTACATCTCTCACATTTTCCTTTAGGATTTCTTCTATTTAAATTTGAGAAAGTTATTTTTCCACACGGTTGGCACTCTATTTTGATTTTTCCATAATTTTAGATTTTGTTATTTGCTTTCCCTTCGTTCAATCTTGATTTATATGTTTATAGTTCTACATCCTCTTACAAAGGATTTAAGATGGGATTAGCATTTTATGAGTCCCAATAGTAAAGCCTAGGTTCCTACATATATTGTCCATGACCAAAAGCAGCAAGTGATTAACAGCTGATTTTTCCAGGAGTGATCACATGACTGTTGGTAGAGCATTGGCCGTGTATTTGTATCTTATCTGCAAGAGGCTGATTCTAAGGAAAACAGTAGAAATTAGAGAAGGTTTCCTGATCCAGTCAGCAGTTCTAATGTTAAATTCGAATTTTATTCTAGTAATGAAAGACTCACGTGGCCCTGAACCTATTTTATGACTTTTGTCATCAATGTTTCAAGCTTCAGTATTGTAAATTACAGACACAACCACACTTTCAGAGACAAGGAAGTCATGAAATGTCTGAGTAAACTAATTAAGCAGGGGAATCCAGTAAGGGAAGCTGATTTAAAGGTATACAAGAGCAGCTTCTTAAGAGTGTAAAGTTACGTCAAAGTATATTTTTGGGGGCGGGGGGGACACCTGGGTGGCTCAGTGGTTGACCATCTGCCTTTGACTCAGGTCATGACCCCAGGGTCCTAGGATCGAGTCCACATTGGGCTCCCTTCAGGGAGCCTGCTTCTCCCTCTACCTTTGTCTCTGCTTCTCTCTCTGTGTCTCACATGAATAAATAAATAAAATCTTTAAAAAATAATAAATAAATTTTTAAGTTTTTTTTTTAACTTTTAAATCTTTAGCTAAATAATGCTGAGACTATTGGCTACTTTGGGGGAATGTCACTGTTACTCTTTCCCGATACCATACTCTAAAATATATTCCAGATGGATCAAGGGGCTAACTGTAAAAAAGCCAACTTTTAAAAAACTTGAATGAAAAGAAACAGGAGATGGCCAAAGCTAAAAATTAAAAGCTTTGATTACATGCGCTCTAAAATTTCTGTCAAAGATCCTAAAGGTAAAGTAAATTTTCATTAAGAGGATTTAAATTAAAAGGCAAGTAGCAATCCGTGAAAGCGTGCGCAATCTCCTAAGCTACTCGCCCTGGGTTTCGGCTGCGGCCCCTGCAGACTGGGTTTGCGGCCTGCCCTTTGCTGCCCACTGAGGCTGAAGGCAGGAGGTCCTTGAATGATCTCTGACTTGGATTGACGGCAGTTGATCTCTTTATTCAGATCATTCCAGGGGCCCCGGTGCCGGGAGTGACTCCAGGGATACCGAGCTCTCAAGCTCTCAAGCTCCATTTCAAAGGGCAGCGTTGGCTTGTTCCTTAATGTGACCGGTGCCCCATGCGGTGCCTCCAGGGGGACACGCCAGGTGGAGACTCTGCACCAGTCCCACTGTTCCCCTCTTGCTGGCTCTCGTCAGTGGGGGACGGCGGGGGGCGTGAGTTTGGGGGAATACGGCAAGGAGGCCTGCGACCTTGTGATGAGGCCAGGTGTGCGGAGGTAGGTAGCCCTACCGGGTCCTCCTAAACACAAGAGTGGTTCCTTTGTGTCAACTCGGTGCAGTCATTTGGCAAGATCTGTAACTTAATATACAAAGAATTCTTTGAAGCCAGTGAGGGGGAAAAAATAATAGGATAGGGAAATGGGAAGGTAAGCAAAAATAAATAAATAGGCAATTCACAGAAGAAGAAATACAAATGATCAATAAATATATATTTTTAAAATATTTTATTTATTTATTTATTTATTTATTTATTTATGAGAGACACAGAGAGAGAGGCAGAGACACAGGCAGAGGGAGAAGCAGGCTCCACGACTCAATCCCGGGACCCCGGGGTCACGCCCTGGGCTGAAGGTGGCGCTAAACTACTGAGCCACCCTGGCTGCCTCTCAATAAATATATTTTTAAATGGCTTAATTTCACTACTGGTGAAAATATACGTGTAAATAGTGCAATGCTAATTTCCATCTACAGAATTGGTGAACTATTAAAAAAAAATAACACCAGTTGTTCAGTGCTAGTGTATGTCTTTAGGAAATAGAGTAATTTTTGTGACCTGATATTGTGTCTTACAAACTTGCTAAATTCGCTTATTAATTTTTGCAGCTTTTTATTAGATTGCTTAGTATTTTGTGCAAACAGATGTTCACCCGTAAATAGAAACAGTTTTACTTTTTCTTTTTTTCTTCCTCTTGCCATAAGGTACTGGCTAGGACCTTCAACACATGCTGAAGAGGAATAGTAAGAGCTGATGTTCTTGCCTTATTTCCCATCTTATAGGGAAAGAACTCAGTCTCTTACCACCAAGGGTGATGTTAACTATAGTTTTTTTTTTTTATTTTTATCGATGCCCCTTGGGCAGATTGAAGAACTTCCTTTCAATTCCTAGTTTGCTGAGAGTTTTTATCATGGATGGATGTTGAATTACCAGATGCTTTTTCAGCATCTATGGATATGATGATAATGGCTTTTCTCCTGTATTTTTGTCAATATGGTCGATTACAGGGATTTAAAAATATTGAACCATCCCTGAGTTCCAAGAATAAAACTCTCTTGGTACTGTTGTAAAAGCCCATTGCTGGATTTGATTTACTCATATTTCAAGCAATTAAAAAGTAGAAACAAATTTTATGCATAAGCTCATGAGGAATTTTCGTCTACAATTTTGCTGATAACATCTTTGCCAAGTTTTGGTGTTAACATTGGCTTCATAGAATGAACTGGGAAGAATTCTTCCTCTGTGGTCTGAAAGAATTTATGCGGAATTGGAATTTTTCCCTTTAATATCTGAATTTATCAGTGAAGCCATTTGGGCCTGAAATTTTGTCTCCAGGAGGATTTGTAACAACAGATACAATTTGTTTAGTAGATGGAGATCTACTGATAGTTTGAATCTTACCAGGAATTTGTCCATTTCATTAACTGTATTGGCATAAAGTTCCCAATTTAAGGTCTTTAGGATCTATAGTGATTGCATCTCTTTCATTCCTGATATTGGTCGTTTGTTTTATCTTTTTTTGCTCAGTTTTTCTAGGGGCTTATTGGTTTTTAAATTTTATTATTTTTTAAAGTAGACTCCCCCACCCAGTGTGGGGCTTAAATTCATGACCCTGAGTTTAAGAGTTGCATGCTTTACCAGCTGAGCCAGTCAGGTGCCCCTGGAGTTTATCAAGTTTTAAGACATTGTCAAAAAACCAGATTTTGGTTTCATTACTTTTTACTTATTATTATTTTTTTCCTCTAGAGTCTTTCCTTATAGTCTTTTATTTATCATTATTTTCTTTTATTTCGCTGATTTCTGTTCTTTTTTTTTATTTCTGTTTTTTATCATCATTCTTCTCCACTAGACTGAGTAAAGTTAAGAGGACTGGCAATGCCAAGCGCTGGAGAGGATGTAGAGCAGCTAATGCACTCATTGCTGGTAGGACTGTAACATGGTGCAATCACTTAGGAAAAGTTTGACAGTTTCTTATAAAGTTAAACATACTTTATAATTCTCAGAACCTTTTGTCCTATCTATTCAATGAGAGAAATGGAAAGCATGTATTTACTCATAAAACTTCAAGCAGGACAGGAGCAGAGAGGCTGCGAATCCAGTAGGAATCCATAGGTCATACCACACTAAAAGCCACAAATGCTTATTATACTGAATTTGTTCACCAATGAGGGACATCATGTCTCTACCAATATAATCATATTGTTCTGTGCTCTCGAGTCAATGGATTTCTGAGGGACCTAATTCTTGGTGAACTTCTTATGTCTCTAAGTGGCATGGTGAATGGTACGAAGTATCCTAGTGATTCTAGGCCATTTGGTTCTAAGACCACAGAAGTTATTTTTAAAAAAATAAAATAAAATAAAAAGTAAAATAAATAAATAAAACAAACTTTGGGGGTTCCTTGTTACTGAAGATGACGGATGAATCTCTTCTCCTTGGAATCCGAGGATTCTCTTCCACGTCAGTTGTAAAATAAAAACGTAAAATTAAAAAGTCTGCAACTTGCAGGACGCTAAGAAAAATAATACATCCGGGTCTATAGTAGAGTGTCACTTTTAGAATACCAGAGACTGGGCAGCTTAAACAACAAGCATTTATTTCTCATGGTCCTGGAGGCTGGAAGTCCAAGACCGGGGCACCCGCAGGTTCGGTGTCTGATGAGAGCCCTCTTGCTGGTTCAAAACAGTTGCTTTCTTGGCTGTATCCTCGCATGAAAAAGGACATAGAGATCGTCCATCCCATGTCTGTTTTTAAAAGGGCATTAATCCCATTCATGAGGACTCCACCCTCATGACATACGAATTTTAGGGAGATGCACACGTTTAGTGCATGGTAGTGTCCTAAAGCATCCTGCACATGACAATCCGTATATGTTCTCACTCAGAGAAAAATTAACCTCTAACAAATTTCCTTCTAGAAGCAGTTTGGTACAGTGATCCTAGTTTCTAGATAGGAATTAGGGATCCCGGGCAGCCCTGATGGCCCAGCGGTTTGGCACCGCCTTCAGTTCGGGGCGTGATCCTGGAGACCCGGGATCGAGTCCCGCGTCAGGATCCCTGCATGGAGCCTGCTTCTCCCTCTGCCTGTGTCTCTCCCTCTCTCTCTCTCTCTCTCTCTCTCTGTGTGTGTCTATCATGAATAAATAAATAAAATCTTTCAAAAAAAAGTAATTAGGAATCCTAAGTTCTTGACCTTCTCCTCTCATTAGTCGGCTGCATAGCCTAGACGTAGGGCAGTCACTTAACCTCTCTGAATCTTAGTTCTTTCATCTGTGAAACAGGGAAGCTAAAACTAGTGAAAAGACCTAAGCAGAATGGCCCATGTAAGGTGTTGTATAAAATACAGAATGCCATGCATTTGCACAGAATCCTACCTGTGCGTGCACTGCATCACACAGGCTGACTGGGTATGTTTTCCTTGGAAGGCACAGATGGGTTGGGAGGGAGTAGAGAGCCTGTGTAGTTGCTTCTGTTCTTTAAGAAGAATGTCAGCTTTCGGGACCCCATCTGCTCCTTACATTCGAGGAGAAGAAATTCTGAGCCAGGTGGTGAAGCATCCATCCTGGAAATAGAACTCCAGAAGAAAGAAAAGGAAGAAGGCTCATGCTTTAGAACAACTAAGGCACAGAAAAAATATATGCATAGTAGGCGGCAATTAACTACAACGTGACCTGGGGTCCAACACTAGTAAAAGAGAGAGAAACCGGAAAAGAAGCACCTAAACCTCCCATATCTGTAGCTCTGACTGTTGCCATCAGCAGATTTCTACGTTGGTTTCCTGTGTCCCTGAGAATGGTTGATGTAGGAGAGATGTTCGGGTTTGAAACCGACAGCCAAGAAAGAATTCTTGAGATGTCTTTGATGCAAAAAGATGGTTTCATTAAAGCACAGGGATGGGCCTGGGGGCAGAAAGAACTGCACTGGGGTCATGGGGAGTGTGGCCCATTATATACTTTCAAGTTGAGAGGGGGTCAGGGAGAGTGGAAGCCTCCCAGGTATTTTGGAAACAGGGTTTCCAGGACCCTAGGGGACTAGCTATTGTTAGGAAAATGTCATTTATTACTGTTTAGTAAAAACTCCGTCTCATGAGACTCTTCAGATGTATACTGGGAGTCGTGTGCTTGGAAGATGATCTTGGGAAAGGGGGTAGAGATAAAGAAAGTTTCCAAAGGAATTTTGACATGGTAAAGTTGACTTAAGGACCCTGGGGGTCAGGCTAAGATTGCCTGTTGCCCTTAGCAAAGCATCAGCATCGAGGCCGCTGGGTTCCTAGAGGAAGGTCCCTCTGCCTGTTTCAAGGACTTGTCATTCTTAGGTGTAGGTAGTGAGGGAACTTAATAAGTTCTCTTCTTCGTTTCCCACATCACTGTGACATTCAGACTTTCTTAATTTTAAGGTTGTTCAGACACAGCATCACGTCTTCAGGTTTTTCTCGCCTGTGGTCATCATCATCTTCGTTTTTGTTTTTACAACCAACTTTTATTTATATCCATCTCAAGAAAGGCCTCAGTGTTGTTTCTCCCACTTACCTAGCATAGTCTAGAGCTGCTTTGCTCCAAAGATTAATTGGTGTTTGTAAAATATTGTTGTAACGTAATGTAATTCAATTGCACTTAAAATGTGCAATGCCCTGTGCTGGTCAAATCATGGTAATAATCACAATCCTCATCGTCCCTCTTTAAAAATCTTGGTGATTTATAAAATGAGATTTCAATTTATTCTTCCCACCGCTAGCCTACTGTCAACAAAGTTGTCATCTTTTCACTGACATGTATATGTATCCTTGATAGAATTCATAAAATGCCTAGGGTTAAGAGGATATGTATGTTATTGTTTTAGAGATGATAAATCCATTTCACCATTTTTAACATTCTTTATGATTATAAAAGTAACATTTTTAAAAAGATTTTATTTATTTATTCATGGGAGACAGAGAGAGAGAGAGAGGCAGAGACACAGGCAGAGGGAGAAGCAGGCCCCATGCAGGGAGCCCGACGTGGGACTCGATCCCGGGACTCCAGGATCACACCCTGGGCCAAAGGCAGGCGCTAAACTGCTGGCCCCCCCGGGCTGTCCAAAAGTAACATTTATTGCAGAAAATCCAAGTAGAAAAAAATAGAAAAACAATTCCTCTATTTAGAAGCTTTCTTGTTAACATATTTTCATTCTCTTTTTCCCATATGGCTTATTTTATATACTTGAGCTCAAACTGTATATAAACTGTTTTAATATTTTTCCTGTTGACATTGGTATAAGCATTTTCTCTCATCATTAAAAACCCTAAATTCCTGTGTAATGGTTCCTAAATCCATCATATGGATATGCCACCATTTTCACAATACTGTCTTAAAGTTGGATGGTTAGATTGCTTCTGGTATTTAGGTATTTTTGCCAAATTGATAGGTGAATAAGACCTCTGTGAAAATTTCTATTTCTTTAATTACTAATAATATTACATTTGAATATTTTTCAGATATTAGCCATTTTTTTCTCTTTTTAATGAATGTGTTCAGTTTTATCCAAATACTTACTAATTAAGTCATATAAGCTTTTATATATACTAAGGGTATTAACTATTTGGTAAAATTTGTTTTAAATACATTTAAATAAAATAAATGTCTCATGAATGAATGAATGAATGAGAAACAACAGCAAAAAAACAACAAAACCTAATTCCATCAGTGAATGAATGAATGAGAAACAACAGCAAAAAAACAACAAAACCTAATTCCATCAGTGTTTCTAACATTAATATGTATCATTTTAATTGAATTAATATTAATTCATCTTAATTGAATTAATACATTAAGAATGTATGAACATTCTTGTTCATACCTGACTCAGTTCAGGTAACAATGCAGAATCACAGAAAAAAATAGCTATTAAATATTTACACTGAGAATCGCTACATAGACTTCCATCACCTAGATATGCCATGGTTAAGGTCTCAAAGATAGACATTTACTGTTGTTTTTCACAATAAACACTGTGACATCCTTAAGATAAACGAGAAGTGGAATTGCTCTACCCACGTGTATTTATTCCTTTAACCCTTTCCGGCGGCTGTACGACTCCATCCCCGCTAGCCGTGTTTAGGCTGTTTCCTTGCAGCTCACTAAAAATCAATCTTTCGATTTTTGAACCGACGTTCAGGGGCAGTTTACATGTATAAATGCACTTGTTTGAAGCATATTGATCAATGAGTTTTGACAAACATATACATATACTCACGTGACCAGCACCTCAGTCAAGATGTAAAACATTCCCCCCAAAAAAAAGTTCCCTCTTGCACATTTTCATCAATCATGAATCCCTTCCTCCTGCCCCAGGCTCTGAGTAAACCATGGATGTTTCCTGCTTCCTATAAGCATAGATTATCTATGTACTCTATAGTGATAGAAGATAGATGGATAGATAGATAGATAGATGGATAGATAGATAGATAGATATAGATGTGTGAGTTTTATATAAATGGAATCAAACAGTATACGTGTTTTTCGGGGTCTGGATTGTTTTGCCCAGCACATCTTTGAGATCCATCCTTGTTGCTGCTGCCTGAATCGGTATGTTTCATTTTATTGTTGAGTAAAATGCCATCTAGATACACCAAACTCTATCATCAAATGTGTGATGAGACCTTGGGCTGATTCCAGTCTGAGGCTATCGTGAATAAAGCTGCTGTATTCTTACTTGTACAGGTTTCTAGGCTGCAAAGCTGTGATTCTTTTTTTTTTTTTTAAGGGGAAGAAGACAGTCTTTCCTGATTTTTCTTTTTTTTTTTTTAAAGATTTATTTATTTATTTATTTATTTATGATAGACAGAGAGAGAGAGAGAGAGAGAGAGGCAGAGACACAGGAGGAAAGAGAAGCAGGCTCCATGCCAGGAGCCCGACGTGGGACTCGACCCTGGGACTCCAGGATCGCACCCTGGGCCAAAGGCAGGCACCAAACCGCTGAGCCACCCAGGGATCCCCTCCTGATTTTTCTTAAATTTTATTTATTTATTCATGAGAGACACAGAGAGAGAGGCAGAGACATAGGCAGAGGCAGGCTCCATGCAGGGAGCCCGAGGCGGGACTCGATCCCGGGACCCCGGGGTCACACCCTGGGCTGAAGGCGGCGCTAACCCGCTGAGCCACCCGGGCTGCCCGAAGCCGTGATTCTCTAGAAAAAGATACTTTCTTCTCTTACTTGGGGAAAGAGCTAGGGACTCTAGGTAGATCACCCGGTATTTCCAATCAGGCACATTTCCCAAAGGAAAGCCAAACCTTGTTTTGGGATCGAATTAGCAGGATGAGGCAATGGTGCAGGATATAATTTTGAGAGCATCTTGGAAAGCCATCTGGGGAGCACCTGATCACCCTCCTCCTGCAGCGGCCTCAGGCTGAGGCTCTTATTGCTCACTGCCCTGCCGCCCTCCACGTCTTCTGGCGCCCGACAGGTCTAAGAATGCTGCCAAGTCAGTCCCTGTCCCCTCCCATGACGGGAGAGGGTCAGAGGAGAAAATAACGACAGGCATCATGCTACTGAATGCCAGATCCCCTAAATAGCTCCGGGAGGCAGTAGCAGGGTCAGGCTACCCCGCAGGACACTTGAGCACCTGCCCGGGGGCCCCTAGGGTATTCTCTGCCCTCTTCTCAGCTACAAGGGAATTGCGTGCTTAGGGCCCAGGCGAGTTCTGTGCCGTGATCTGCAGGGCCCACCTTCTGGAGGCAGAATGCAAACTTCTCGAGGGCAAGAACCATGCACGTTTTCATGTGTGCAAAGCACGTAGTAGGTACTCGAATGTGGGTCTGGGTTAGTGGATAATCGAAGCCGGAGCCACGGGCACAGATTTCTTTCTTTCTTTCTTTTTTTTTCTGCATTTTAAAAAGTTTTTATATGGGAGACAGAGGATCATTATTTTTTTTTTCAGAGGATCATTATTATGAAACAATTTTCTTTTTATAAATAACTAGGTCTGACACAGTGGCATATCCATGGGGCACACAAGAAACATACTGTGCGTAACATATATATGAGATATGCCATCGCCTTATACAGTATCCCTAACTTAAAAGACTGAATTACATTCACTGATTTATTTACCCATGTTAGATACAGCAAACTACTATCATTTAAGATAAAACAATATTGATGTTCAAAGCACTTCTGTAGATGATACAGAAGGTATGTGTTGGCACCATAACCAGATAACTGACAACTAAGCACACAAGCCAGAGACGTAAATAATATACTATCCGTTATGAACAAGTTCTAGTCAAGGCTCCATGTCACATCTAGTGGCTGAAAACTAAAGAGCACCTAGTAAAAGAAAACATATTTAAATAAATGCTTTCCGGGCACGGATTTCTGACGTAGAAATCCTCAACAGTATTTTTAAAAGCTCAAGCAGGGCCTTTGACAAACACATGCTTCAGAGAAAATATCCTTCCCTGGAAACGAAATTACTGGTGGAAGGGCGGTTGTGTCCTGTGTTTCGTGATTTTGTGCTTACGTTATTTTGCACAACCGTCTTTTGAAATAGAAACCAGGGGCAGCCTGGGTGGCTCAGCCGTTTAAGTGCCTGCCTTCAGCCCAGGGTGTGATCCTGGGGTCCCGGGATCGAGTCCCATGTCGGGCTCCCTGCATGGAGCCTGCTTCTCCCTCTGCTTGTGTCTCTGCCCCTCTCTCACGTGCTCTCTCTCTATCTATCATGAATAAATAAAATCTTTAAAAAAAAAACAAAAAAAGAAAGAAAGAAAGAAACCAGAAGGTCACCATCAAACACTATCCCCTCTTCTCTTCCTAACCCCTACCCTTCATGGCAAGCTCAGAAAGCCCGAGATTCAGAGAGTGGTTTCCTTCGGATCGTGGAATTTGGAAAATGGGTTCGTCTGGGGAGTCGTGTTTATTAAAGACGGTGCGACAGCAAACGGCACTCGTACGATGGGAATAGGGTCTTAGGGGAAGCCTGGCTTGCAGGCAGCGTTTCTGGGAAACAGCTCGTAGTAAAGGCAAATAGCTCGTCCCAGTGGGGGCCTGACCCTTGCAGACCCAGGAGTCCTGGCCGTGCGCCCCTGGTTACGCAGGCCCCGTCTGCGCAGAGTGAGGTCCTTACGGCGCGCTTGTCTTCCCGCAGTTCACCGACATTGGGACCTTCGAGACGGTGTGGCAGGTCAAGTTCTACAATTACCACAAGCGAGATCACTGCCAGTGGGGAAGCCCCTTCTCCGTCATCGAGTACGAGTGCAAGCCCAACGAGACGCGCAGCCTCATGTGGGTGAACAAGGAGTCCTTCCTCTGAGGCCGCCTCTCCCCGACGGTGCGGGTCGGCCCCTTCCGAGACCCCCTTTCGGGTAACCCAGCGCAGGCCTTCACCAAGGCACCCACGCCTCTCTTGCCCCTCGGGTGCCGATGCCCTCACCGGCCCCGGTTATTCTGCAAGTGTCCGTTCCCTTCCGATGTACCGTCCCCGACGTGAAAGGTTGTGACGCCCCGTCCCCGAGAAGCCCCCCACTGTAATAACGCGTCGCTGTCCCTGCGCCCGGCCACCGACCGCTGCGAGGAGCTCGGTGGCGCGGGCCGGTGTCGCCCGCTCCCAACGGTTCGGCTGCAGGGCCGCCGGTGTGTCGTTGCCAAGTTGAGTGATCGCCCTGTTCTTGGTAAATGCTAAATAAAAAGATAAAACACAAAACCGTGCGTGTGGGTTCTCTCCCAAGTGTGATGCGGTGGCGGCGCCATGCAGCTGGGCCAGGCTGCCGGAGAGGCCCCCAGGCTGCGCCTCCTGGGGACAGGTCGGGGACAGGTCGGCCCTTCCCTGGGAACCACGATGACTGGAGGACAAGTGTTTCAGGACGATCTAGAACACATTAGAATTCTTCCAGGTAACTTCAGGGATTCCGCTGCGGCCCGGTAGACGTGGGCCAAGGCATTGTTGGGGTAACCCGAGGGGACGGCTGCTGTAGGGTCACCTGGCTATCACGCTCCCAACAGGTCGCATCCGCATATGATGGGCTCCCTGCGTCCCCCTCCTCTGGGACTTTGTAAACCTGCCTGTGGAACTGAAACGAACTTCTGATATTTCTTAATAAAGGTATTGGAACGGCGTGCTCCGAGTTGTCTTCTCACTGGAGGACCCCGCTCCGGGCCGGCCCGTCCAGGTGTCCAGCTGCAAGGGGGGGGACCCCGGGACTGCAGGCAGCACACCTACCCCAGGGCGGCGGGGCGCTTCAGCAGCGCTCTGATGAGGTTGCATAGACACTGCACCAGGTGCACCGTCAGACGGCACCGCGCCCCACCGACCTGCGTCCTCCTCCTGTGATGACTGTCGCGGCTCCCAGGTCGCAGGGCTGCGGGACGACGTGCTGTCGCGATGGGGGAGGGATGCCAGGAGGGCCACCTCCTTGCCTGCCCCGGTGCTGTAGCGAAGGGCCAGTCCCTGACCCTGCGCAGGGAGGATGGAGGCCCTAAGGAGCACAGACATTTCCTCCGGAAGCAGAGGTCGGAGTGAGTCAAGGGAGGTGAGGAGGTGACGGAGCCCAAGTCCCGCGGTGCACGGTGCTGTCGCCGTCCCCTGGCGAGCGAGGATCCTGTCATCCTGCGGAAGGCTGGTTGCGCAGCTGGTTGTGCGTTTGCTCATTTGCTCCCCAAGGCTCCCTGGGGCACCTGCCGGGTTAGGGGACCCATCTGATGGGGGCTCCCCGGGGGCACCTGCTGGGTTAGGGGGACCATGTGTTGAGGGCTCCCCGGGGACACCTGCCGGGTTAGGGGGCCCGTGTGAGGAGGGCTCCCCGGGGGCACCTGCCGGGTTAGGGGGCCCGTGTGATGAGGGCTCCCCGGGGGCACCTGCCGGGTTAGGGGGCCCGTGTGATGAGGGCCGCGGAACCGTATTTGCAAGGCCGGCCCCAAACCCACGGCCCCTCCGGGTCGCTTCCCCGCGGTGAGGCCGTGGGGCCAGCAGGGCACAGCAACCCCCGGGCTCTGGGCCACCCGTGCTGGGCGCAGAAAGAGAACAGTGTGTGTCTCAATTCCTTTGTCAAAAAATAACAGTGCGTTACGAGGGCTGCTAACATAGCATTAATCCATTCCCCATTTCTGTATTTTGAAAACCAACATTCGGGCACCCCGGGTGGCTCAGCGGTTCAGCGCCGCCTGCAGCTTAGGGCGTGACCCCGGGGTCCCGGGATCGAGTCCCCCGTCGGGCTCCTGCAGGGAGCCTGCTTCTCCCTCTGCCTGTGTCTCTGTGTCTCTCGTGAATGAATAAAATCTTTTAAAAAAAGAAAAAGAAACCCACATTCGATTACTGGCACCCAGGCTGAGATAAGCCATGGATTAACGCCGGACCAAGGCTTAGGTCTTCTTCTGGAACATCCAGTAGAAACGCAGACGTATTAGATGGTGGAGCACTGTGGGAGCTGGATGTGTCGACGAGTACGGGTTTCCACGTGTGGAACGAGGTTTCGAGCTCGTGACTCAGCTGCCAGAGCTTGTGTGCGGTTGTGTTGAGGGATGGAAGCAATAGCACAGCTTCTGCAAATGTCCTTTTTTTTTGTTTTGCTTTTACCGAGAGGCTCTATCATCTCTGAGTGCGGGGCGCCTCCACCCCGAGCGGGGCGCCGGGCCCGTGGGAGCGCGCACACCTGCCGGCGGGGGAGGCCCGGCCGGGGACCCGGGAGCCGCCACCTGCTGCTGCTGGCGCCCAAGTGCTCACCACCCGCGCGTCTCACTTGGCTCGCATTGGAAGCACGGAGTGAGGCTCATAGAACTCTAAGGCCCTTTACGATTTAAGGTGGAGGCCCCTACCTTGCGGTCCCTTAAAAAAGAAAAAAGAAAAAAAAAAGCATGTGTCCTTCCTTGGGGCTGAGAGGTCGGATTGGATCAAGGGAGGTGGGGAGGAGATGAAGCCGAGGTAAACAGGAAATCCTAACAGCTAACCTGCCACGGTAAGCCAAGCCGACTCTCCTGGCGGCTTCTCTTCTACTTGTGACTGGACTCCAGCCCGGTCCCCCTGGCTACGTCTCGCAGAGCTCGCCTCCTACTCCAAAATGTGAGTGCTCAGCTATATCAAGCTGCTGAGTTGTAACTTTGCCCCTGGGCCATCTGGAAGGGCTATTTTTACACGAGTTGTGGCCATCTCCCCTCTCCCCCTACTTCCAAGCATCAGATGGCCACCCAGAAGCTTGAGGAACTAGGCCATCCTTCTAATTATGATGATGACTCAGACACTTCGGAGCAGGTGGGAGAGTAGAAATGCCTTGAATTTATATTTCGTGACACCTCGTTTGTCAAGAGGTCACTTACGCAGCCGTCCAGACTGTCTGGATCGCAGTCGAGAACAAAAAACATGCAAAAAAAAAAAAAAAAAGACAAAGATCCCTGTCACAGATGTTGCAAAATCCATTCACTAAAGGCTGGGGTCTTCCCTCTCAAGACCTCGCGACTCCTACTGCAGAGGCAGTTCTGACTTACAGGGGGGTCTGGTGCCTGGCTTTTAGAATGAGTAAAGAGGGCAATTTGTAGGGGTAGGTACAGTGAAAATAAGTTTGTTTCTTTGTTTTTTTGTTTTGTTCACAGAGAGAGGACAAGAAAAAAAGCAGATAAAGTAAGTCCAAAAATATCATAGATAGGGATATCCTTACAGTATAGACACGGTCCTGTGCTAGGCTAGTGGTTTCCATGGACATCAGAGAAAAATTGATGTACACAGTCATTACCCTGATTTACTTAGAAAGAGGATGCATCATTATCTTCAGAAATGTGGCATCATGACTCTGTGTTTAAGAGTTTAGATTCCGGGGGCACCTGGGTGGCCCCATGGTTGAGCGTCGGCCTTTGGCTCAGGTCGTGACCCCGGGGTCCCGGGATTGAGTCCCACGTCGGGCTCCCTGCATGGAGCCTGTTTCTCCCTCTGCCTGTGTCTCTGCCTCTCTCTGTGTGTCTCTGGTGAATAAATAAAATCTTAAAAAAAAAAAGAAAAAAAGGACTTCGGATTCTGGAACCTAGACACCCCGATTCAAATCCTGGCTCATCCACGTAACAACTGTAAGACCTTAGGTAAGTCACTTAATATCTCTTTTGCTTCAATTTTCTCATTTAGAAAACAGAGGTTGTAACATTAGTTACCCAAAAGGCATGGTTATGAGAATGAAATTATGTAAAATCTTTAGGATGATGTCTGACACATTAACATTAGTTTCCTGATTATCCTTTTTTTTTTTTTTTTGCATAAAGTTGACACACAATATTACATTAGTTTCAGATGTGCCACTCGGTGTTTGGCAAGTTTGTACCTTATGCTACATCCACCACACGTGTAGCCACATCTGTCCCATTACATCACTATCCTAGTATCAGTGACTGGCACATCACATTATTCAGTACATTTTATTTAAAAGACAAAATATATTTGCGAACAAAATATTAAAAATGTAAAGAGAAAAACTGAAGGTATTTAAGGGATAAAACTCCTAGGATATTACTGATATGGATGTGGAGTAATGGCCAAAGTTTTTGCTCTATTTTTTTCTTTTCTTTTTTTTTAAGATTTTATTTATTTATTCATGAGAGACACACAGAGAGAGGCAGAGACCCAGGCAGAGGGAGAAGCAGGCTCCATGCAGGGAGCCCGATGCGGGACTTGATCCCGAGACCCCGGGGTCACACCCTGAGCTGAAGGCAGATGCTCACCGCTGGGCCACCCAGGTGCACCTATGCTTTTTTTTTCCTTAAAAAAACCAAAACATATGCAAAGACAATATTTTAATTATGTGAAAGTAAATAGCTTGAAGTAGCATATTTTAAGACATTCTGGGAAAAGAAATTCTCCACAAACCGGCTCCATAAAGTTTCTTTTAGGAAGACCCAGTTTTGAATAAGATGGAAACGTTAGGACACAGTCAGAGCACCTAAAATCTGGGAATGGTCTAGAATGATGTCTCAGGTTCTTTTTGTTATGTCTTTTACTCGTCCTCACTGTTCCATGAGGTCGGCAGCATCTGTCACATGTCCATTTTACAGAGGAAATGGGACTTAAAAATTACTGCCAATAAATAGAAGTATGCAATTTTTCAAAATTCAGTGCTCAGTATAGAAATCTGTGGCACTTGGGATGCCTGGGGGGCTCAGTGATTGAGCGTCTGCCTTCAGCCCAGATGTGATCCTGAGGTCCTGGGATCGAGTCCTGCATCGGGCTCCCTGCATGGAGCCTGCTTCTCCCTCTGCCTGGGTCTCTGCCTCTCTCTCTGTGTGTGTCTCTCATGAATAAATAAATAAAATCTAAAAAAAAGAAAAAGGAAAAGAAAACTATGGCACTTGGGGCGCCAGGGTGACTCAGTCGGTTAAGCAGCTGCCTTCGGCCTCAGGTCATGATCCCGGGTCCTGGAATCAAGCCCGGGGCAGGCTGGGCTCTCTGCTCAGCAGGGGAGCCTGCTGCTCCCTCTCCCCCTGCCCCTCCTCCTGTTCGTGCTCTCTCTCTCTCTCTCTCTTTCTCTCTGTCTCAAGTAAATATGTAAAATTTTTTAAAAAAAGAAATCCATGGCACTGTACGCAGCAAATTTCTTAAAGATGATCTTTTGTCTTTAACGTCATCCCAAGTACTGTGAGCGCACGGATACGACGTGACAGTTGTCCCGGGGCAAGGACGAAGCCCGTTCCCATTTGCTCCCGGGTGCAAGGCAGGCCATAGCCGTGGTCCCCCCGCATCTAGCCCCCGGCCGCGGCCAACTTCTGCTTCTCCCTGGGGTCCACCCAGCCCGGGCGCCTGCACAGCCTGTTCCCTCTGCTTGGAACGCTCCATCCGTTCCCTACCTAGCCAGGCCTCAAGGGCCAGCTTAAATGTCACCCCAGCTAGGACGTCCTTCCTGACTTCTCTGAAACGTTGAGTCAAGAATAGTTGTGAAACCTTGTTTACTCAAATATTTTTCTTCTTTTTTCTGTTGTACCCCGTTTCAGAAAAGTGTCGTCAGCCTCGATCTAACTTCTGCTTTTCTTAAGTGTTCTGGACGGCGTCCACGTGTTCTTACTGACTCAGTGAAAATGAGCTGACTCCATAAAAAGGTGATGAGATTCTAGAAAGAGCTGGCTGGCTGGCTGGCTGAGTGGCCGGCTGAGAAGTTTGGAAATGCGTTAACCCTTCGGGGGGTCAGTTCTGCTCCCCAGAAAAGAAGGAAGGGGGAGGAGAAAGGAAACCAGCTTCTGAGGTCTCGTACTGCCACTGATCTCAGTGAAGATGCCCTGTAACGTCAGTGCTGTCGGTGATGACGGTGATGACGGGGCGAGGATGGGGAGTCCTTTCTGGGCATTTGTTCACGGCAGGGTGGTCGCGTGCGCTCCCCGCCAGGTGTTGCCAGCCTTCCCCTGTGGGAGCGCGTGATAGGATCGCACTTCCACAGCCTGGGAGAGCCACGTGTGAGCGGCCCAGGCCAGCAGGCCGAGAGCAGAAGCCACCCTGTCACTGCCAGCCTGAAATACCCAGCTGTCCGTGCGATGCCCAACAGCGCTCCCCTTCCCTTTGCCGTGGCCACCAGGCACTTTCACCACGATCCATCATCCTGCATCCTAGCGTGGGAAGATATGGAGTAGAATCTTAGCCCGCCTTCCTTGGACCCATAGCATCAGTAAGAAATAAACTTTCCTCCCCCACCTTTTAACGTGATAATGTTGAAATATACAGAGAAGTTGGGAGAACTCTACAGCAAACATCCACACACCCGTCACCTGGATTTCACAGGTAACAACTGGCAATATTTGCGTTATCACTTGTCTATCCATCCACCCTTCCATCATTCCATCCTTCCACCCATCCATCCATCCATCCTTCCACCCATCCATCCTTCCACTCATCAATCCATCCGTCCATCCATCCATCCATCCTTCCACTCATCCGTCCATCCGTCCATCCATCCATCCTCCCATCCATCCATCCATCCATCCATCCATCCATCCTTCCACCCATCCTTCCATGCTGTATGAATCTATCTTTTTTTTTTTTTTTGGATGAATGAAAATCTATCCTAAGACACATCTAAGATTTAGGGTTGTATATTATGACTGTATAATTTAGGCTTTCCCGATGTACAACTGAGGAGCCCTGACCCCACTACTCTCCTTTTCAACAGATGATCCTAAACTGGAACTACTCCCCCCCACCAAAAAAAAAGAAAAGTAATTGTTTTAAAATTAATTCTAAAACATCATTTCCTGCCAGGGAAAAGTTAAAGTCCTGGAATAAATTAGGAGACTGATTAAACCATCTTTTTCCTCTCATGGACTTAAAAAAAAAAAAAAAGATCAACTCTGAGCTGGTCGAGGTGGGGCTCTGGAGGTAGCAGGTGGATTACATGGGGGGAGGAAAGGCACCCATCACATTCCCTAAGGGCTTGTTGTATACAGCATCTCATTAAACCCTTCAAACTACCCCATAAAGTGTAGGTGATTTCCACCGTTAAAATGAAGACATTAAACTCAGAGAAATTAGGCTACCTGCTGTCGCAGGGCTAGTGTGAGTGGCAGAGGCAGAATGACAGCTCGGTGACTCCACCTCTGGAAGCCCACAAGCTCCCGGCGCCTGACCGTCCCCGAAGCTGTTTCTTCGTGCTGATGAGGTCCTTCCTAGAGAGGACAAAGCCCGTAGGGTAGCAGTGATGAGCGGAATTGTGAACATCAGATTATTCGACAAAAATATTTTTTTGAAGGTTCCAAAAATTCAACAAGCCCATTAACCACAGGAACACTGTGAATTTTTCAAAGCCGAAACAGTTGGTTTTTCCTTTGGCTTCATCGGTCACTTTCTCTGATAAAAAAAAAATAAATAAATAAAAAATGGAACTTTTTTTTTCATTTCTTTAGCTCAAAACCTGGTCAGAATCTTGCTTTTTTTTTTTCTTCTCAGTTTATTCTTTAGGCTTTTATCTTGTCGTGTGTGTGCAGACGTTGGGCACTTATTTCCCCCAGCCTAGATGATCGCACCTTGAAATTTAATGAGAAGACCACACTGAGACATGTCTAGAATTTTGACGGTTGCAGCCCAGTGATTTCAGATTCATGTAAGTCATACCCAAAGTGCAGGGTGGGAGGGACGGGACTTGAAGTCGTCAGGTTTCCATTCAGGGCAGGGATGTTCTTCCCCAAGCAAGGTAGCTCTTGCTTACGGGGTGGGGGGGACAGGACACAGCCCAGCCGTGTGGCCTGGGAAGACGACCCAAGAACCCTTTTAGCACCTGGAGTTACGGGAACTTATTCTTACCCTGTAGAAGTAATCCAGCCCCGAATGACTAATTCCTTCAAATACTGAATATAGACTTTCTTCACTTTTTATATTTCATAGGGCTGCACCTTTCCCTGGTGATCTTTATGAGATTGAGCCTCCCACTAAAGCTCGGATACCTTCAAGGGGCGCAGCGTGTAGGAGTTGCCTGGGGCGTTGAATCGGTTCTGTACCCTGACAGTGGTGGTGGTTGCATGAATCCATCCACGTGTCCAAGCTCACAGAACTGTACAAACACATAGTTCATTTTATTCTGTTTCCTTAAAAAAAAAAAAAAAAGGCAAAACCCATGAAGACACTAACGTAGTGGCCCGTGAGTCAAGAAGTCAAGTTCTCAAGGTCGGCCCATCTCCTCCAGCATCGGGGAGTGATTCCACGGGGACAAACCTGCAGACAGGCTTCTCGAAGGGGTGCTGCCGGGTGCGGGTCTCCCCTCTTTCCTGCGGGGGTACCAATCCTCTGGGAGACCTGGCAAGCTGCAGAGGCTTCCTCAGAGGCACTGGGAGAAGAGCTCAGTGCGGGGTGCTTGGACTCTCTGCGGCCCAGTGTGGGGCGTGGGCTGAGGCACGGCACCCCGAGGAGGCTGCGACGGGGAGACAGGTGCAGCGCGGACGGGGCAGGAGAGGGCCTCGGTCCATTGGGTCAGCCTCCCGGGCTCCGTGGCGCAGGGGTCTCCCAGGACGGCCGGGGGTCGGGGAGTCGGGCGGGTGCAGGCAGGTGCGCGCCTGGGCCCTGGGCCTGCATCTGTGCCCCGGAGCCGTGCTCGGGCAGGGCCTCTAGGCAGCCGGTGTGGCCCGAGCTTGTTCCCTCCTTGGGGGGTGAGGGAAGGCGGGCGGAAGGCTGCTAAGATGCTCGGAGGGCCTCCCGGGAGGAGCGTAGAGACGCGGGCGATGAATCAACACACACCGGCCGGGGCTGCCCAGATCGCAGTTCTTCTGGCAAAACAGACCTATGGGACTTGACAGTGGTTCTGAAGAAGAAGCAGCCCGGCCCTTGTACGTAAAGCTTGCTACTTCTAGGGCCTTCCCAGAATCCCCCGCCCTGCCCGCCTCTCTAACCGAGCCTGCTGCCTATTCTAGGGCGCACACACCTCCGGGAACGGCCGCCCCCAGGGAGCCCTTCTGGGCACTAGCGCTTCTTCAGTGAATGTCACCTCGAGGGACAAATGGTCTTTGCTTTATTCTCCCCCCCCCGATTACTTGCTTGGCGGTCCAAGGAAGGATGGCTGCTTCTCACAGGCCATCAGAACTACCTGGGGTGCTCGCTGACACGGAGATTCCCGAACCCCACCTTGTGCAGACCTGCCAAGGTAGAGAGACTCTGAGAGTAAACCCAAAGCATCTGCGTCTTACTAAGTAAGCACCTTAGATGATCCTTGTGACCGCAAAGTTCAGAAACGCCTGGGGGCTCAGTGGCTGAGCATCCGCCTTCGGCCCAGGCCCAGGCCGTGACCCCGGGGTCCCGGGGTCAAGTCCTGCATCGGGCTCCCTGCAGGGAGCCTGCTTCTCCCTCTGCCTGTGTCTCTGCCCCTCTCTGTGTCTCTCAGGAATAAATAAGTAAAATCTTAAAAAAAAAAAAAAAAACACCTGCCTACGGTCTATTCACTGTAGTTGTTCTCTTCCATGTCCTTTATTCATTCCCCCAACACTCGCAGGGCGCAGGCTGGGCCTTGCACAGACGCACATGGGTTGGGCTGTGTTCGGCAGGAAACGAGGGCTGCAGGAATCTTCCGAGCATAAAGTGCCAGAATGACATGTGTCACCGAACTATCTCCCGTTGGCGGCTCGCGGGCGGGGAGAGGAATACAGAAGGCAGCACCTGCAGAGGAGGGGGCGAGCAGGGCTCAGCGAGAGCACAGCCCACGCCGAACAGGAGGTGCCTGACGTGGGCTAATGACGGTGAGCACGCGGCGGGGGGCCTGCACGGAGGCAGCCTGGCCCGTGCCCTGTGGGCCACGCCGTGGAGGGGTGGAGGGCTGACCGCTCGGGCGGGCACGGAGGTAGGGATGGACGTAGGGATGGAGGTAGGCACAGAGGTAGGGATGGAGGTGGGCATGGAGGTAGGCACGGAGGTACGGATGGAGGTGGGCATAGAGGTAGGCACGGAGGTGGGCACAGAGGTAAGGATGGAGGTAGAGACGGAGGTAGGGATGGAGGTAGAGATGGATGTAGGGATGGAGGTAGAGATGGAGGTAGGGATGGAGGTAGGCACGGAGGTAGGGATAGAGGTGGGCATAGAGGTAGGCACGGAGGTGGGCACAGAGGTAGGGATGGAGGTAGGGACAGAGGTAGGGCAAGGGATCATGGCTACTCCGAGCCAAGAACCGCTTCAAGGGAAGACTCTTCAAAACTTTTATTTATATATTTGGGGGGGGAGAGAGAGAGAGAGAGCTCGCAGAGGAGGGGCAGAGGGAGAAGCAGGCTCCCTGCTGCCTGGGGAGCCCAATGCGGGACTTGATCCCACGATCCCTGGATCACAACCAAGCCGAAGGCAGATGCTCAACCACCGAGCCTCCCAGGCGTCCCCTCCATTTATACATTTTTATAAACGAAATGCAGGGAGTAAGACAAAGAAAGAGTCAGGGAGACAGACCAAAAGAACGAGAGCCACAGAGAGAGGTTGGGATCCGAGAGCTGCACAGCCAAGGCAGGTGACCATTCCTAAGGAAGGAGGGTGGGGCCGGGAGACGGGACGCGAGCAACCTTGCCGATTTGCAGGCTTCCTCTGCGTCTTCAAGCTGTTTTTAGCAATGAGTTTAGAGACGCGTGCTTTGGGGACTTTTGGAAGCCATTTGTTAACAGCTGCTTCCACGTCTTGTTGGCTGCCACTAGGTGGTACTCGTGGCAGGACAGATTGGCCGGGCTTGCCGCGGCCTGTGCTCATCCTGGGCGCCTGCACTGGGTGGAACTGCCTACCTGTGGAGAGTGATGCACATAACTTCACCCGGTGTTATTAGCATATATTCCCAGAGCTTAGGGCTCAGGGGCCCCCGACTTCCCTTTTATTTCCCCTCTGGATAGGAGGTGAGAGATTTTTCTATTTCATTCCTATCAAAATATTTTCAAGTAAAAACCTGCCTCTATATAAATTGTACAGAGTGTGGTCCATGTACTTCTCTCAGATTGATCTCAAGATCTCCACTCTAATATTCCCAGGCCAAATTTTGATCGGATGCATAAAAATAATTTAACTCTTTTTCTCTGATGTCCCCCTTGACCTGAGGTTTCCTAGTTCCAAGAATGAGGCCTTCCTTTTCATCCACTCACCCTTAATTCTGCCGGACGGTCACGTCTTCCGCCCGCCTCGACCGATGGGGGCAGGAGACGAAAACGTCTTACCACCCATCGGCTTTCCATGTCCCCTGATAACGCAGTAACTGATTTCGGGCTTTCCCCCGTTTAAGCGGGCGTATCTCCTCTCCCGTCATGGAGGGTTCTGGACTGGTTGTCCCTTTGTTCTAAAACAGGGTTTCGTCTCCAAAGCGCGCACCCCAGGCTCCCAACCCCAGAGTTAGCGTAGCTTAGCCGGTCGCGGTGAAAACACTCGGTGCTGTCTGCAGAACACCAGGGAGACCCACCCCAAACTCCCGCAGCTACTCAGTCCCAAAGGCTGCAAGGCCAAGAGGTGCCTGCCGTGGTTCTGGTGGCCGAGGTGGCCGAGGTGGCCGAGGCCTGTTCCCGGTTGTATAATTCTCACTAGGCCTGCTGGAGTCTTTCAACCTTCTTACCCCCTCCAACCCCCCCTCCAACCCCTACGGGACTCCTCCAGCAGGGGCAGCACATTGAGTCAGCCTTTGGATCAAACCCAGGAAGAAAACTACCAAGGTTACACAGCTGGACGAGCCACTTCCTGCACAGCCGGTCGGGCCACTGATAAATACCAGAGGGGAGGCTCAGGAACACCCCATACCAGCAGCATTAGTGTCCCACAGATATTAGCCACTATCCATTGTTGATAATAATAAAGACGACTGTTGATTTGAGCGCTTGCTCTTTGCCAAGCCCTGGGCTAAGTCCTTCGGCCACACCGGAGAGCAGCCGTGTAGCTCCCGTTTTACAGATAAGGAAACAGGGACTTGGAAAGGTTCAAGTGACCAGGCTCAGATTCATCTATTTTCAAAAACTGTCCTCTTAATCCCTATGCTTTTACGAAGATGGGTAAGGGCCCTGATCGGTCAGAGATCCGTCTACACCCCCACTTCATAGATTACTGAGGATCTCGACTCCCCGTCCCACCCCCCACGCCCCCACCTCCTCTGACCCCTTAGTCCACTGTCTTTTGCAAAAGGGAGAGAGAGAAGTTCAAGGCAAGAAAGTAAATGTAACCTTGTCCACGGGATTTGCACTGACATCTTGCCTTACACGTTTTTAAAGGCAAGAACTGTTTTTCGGGTGCTTTTTGTCTCCTCTCGGCACTTCCTATGATTCTCGGCACTTTGATGCGTCGGTGACTGTCTGGCCTCTAGTTCCCATTCGGCGTCAAGAAGGTTAGTGATGGGATAATAACTCAAGGTTTGTTATTTTCTGTGGGCCGAGATAATTTTTTTTTTTTTTTTACCATTTGTTTCCCTTTACCACGAATCCTTAAGAATGAAATGAAAATTGGTTTCCAAATTGAAATATTTCATCTCGTTTTTTTTCGAGGAGTCTAATCATATTACTTTAAGAAAGAAAAAAAAAAAAAGAGTGGATCAAGCCTGGTGTGGTTGTTGGAAAGCTGTAAACAAGAATAAATCCACCACAACCTTGTCTTTCCTAGGAACTTGGAGCAAGAGCTTGTTTTCATGATATAATCAGGTAGGGATTTCTGTGACTTAATTTAAAAGCCTGAATTATAATCACCTTTTGTTCTTTCTTCTTCTTCTTCTTCTTTTTTCAAAACAGTTTTCTTCTCCACTACCCCTGGATGAACCTGGCTCTGCCTCTCCAAATTCAATGATGTCAGGTCAGCAGGGAGCAAATTCAAGACTGTGCAATGCCCATCAGCTATTAGCTGGGGAGATCCCTTCATCCCCAAGGTCCAAGTTCAATTCTAAAGGGCATGTTTTCTTTTCGGCCTACGTGATTATCCCTCATGAACAGCAATGGGTGTTTAAGAGTGAATGCGAAGAAGGCTTTGCAACCCTGAGATTTTTCCAAGCGTGAATGTCACGAGGCCAAACTAAATACGGTTTTGCTCTTTGGCTCCGACAAATGGTGATACCCCCGAATCAGAGACTCCAAGTGATGAAATGTCCACACAGGTGGCTTCTGCATGCGTCACCTCGAGGACACGGGCTTTGAGAATGGCCTGTCTCTGTACTTCTCGGGCGCCAAGCCGTTGTGACCGTGCGAGGGAGGGGAGGGGGCATTTCTGAACAGGGCTGGGGTTTGTTGTCGTTTTGCTGCCCAGATGTCCTACAGCTCGTGCCGGGGAACGAGCTATACTCAGTGCTGCGTGAATGTCCTGTCGTGGAACACTTGCATCCCCGGCTACTTCGGCTGATTTTATCAGTATCAGAGACTCTGACATCATGCACAGAGACACAGGCACTGGGGGAAAAAAAATTTAAAAAGCAGCCAAAACGTGAATAACAAACTGTTCGAGATGAAGCAGTTCTAGAGGGCTGGCTCCATTTGCCCGAGAGGTGTATAGCAACACCCAATAAGCCAAAATAAGAGGCAGCCTTGTTTGTATAGAACTTAATAGGCCCCAGAGGGAAAAGAGCTCAATGAAACAATCTCGCCTAATATTTTTTTCTTAGGTTCTTTGCTCTATTTCATGGAACCGATGATTTAGAAAGGTCTCTAAAACGCACGGTGGCAAGAACACCAGTCTGCCAGGGTTCTCAAAATGTACGTCAATGGCTTTAGTCTTATTGGATATACAACTATCAATAGCAGTAGTGGCATTAGCATGAACTTAAACTCAGTAATTTCTGACAATGAGGGCTTGACTGATATTTCCAAATTCTTTACCCCCCAAAAAAGAGTAGGAAAGAACATGACTAATAGATGAAGACCCTTTCTTTTCTTCTGAAGATATTTTTAAGGATATAAACAACCCATTCTTCTTTGCCTGTATTAACCTACAAGAGACAGAAAGTCAACTTGTAGTTGTCTTTTTGTGACTGTTGGCCTCAATTCCTGGCTCAGGACATAATAATATAAAGCAACTGGTTTTGTCTTGCATGAGAAACTAAAATTAAAATCTCAGGAGTTACTTATTTTAACCCAGAAACAGGAAAGGAAGCAGTCTGTTAGAAAAAAAAAAAAAAAAAGTCATGAAGACAGTTTCTCAAATGTGTGGACCTTTTCAACTTAGTACCAATCTATGACAAAAAGCAAAACGAGACAGGAGTGGGGTTTTCCTTAAGGTTTTTAAAGTGTTTTGTTTTTTTTGTTTTTTTTTTAATGTCTTTCTCTAGTTGCAACTGGACACTGCTACTGGCATGTCACAATCTACTCTGGGGAATGACTAACTAAATTACTATATCCATAAATATTCTAGTGGAAAACATTTGCAAGGCTCATTTTCATAAGTACACTGCAGTGCCTCGAAGTGGAGACCCATCTCATAAGACTAAATTCAATTCTATTTTTCTACATTACAGTCAACAATTTCAAGGTGTTATTTTAAACATCACAACTCTGTATGACAGAGAAGAGTTATATGGATGCTATAAAAACCAATATTGCAGTTTATTACAGAAAAAAAAAAAAACTACCCAGTGATGGTGAATCCCATTTTTCATACTCTCTAATTCTGAAAGTCAAGGAGCCTCTAGCATTTATTCTTGGCTGGGATAAGTGGTTTTTTTGAAAAATAAAATTTGGATGAATGTATGTTATGCCAGCCCTTGACACATTCAATCTCTGTTTTTTTTAAAATCATAAATCATACTGCTGTTATCAAATGTTTAGCTTTTGAAGAAGAAATAACACTAGGTGTTTATCTATCAAAGCTATCTGAGTTGAAGTCATCACAGCTAATTCTGGCTTATTCTTGGGATTCTTCTAGTCACAAATTACTCAGTGAAAGGAGCAAATGTGCTAAATTAACTGAATGCTTGAGTAGTAGGTGAAGTTGTTTATAAATCGTGTTACCCATTACACAATATTCTATACTAGTCATCGGTCAATCTATAATTGGAAGGGGAATTGTATTTCAGACAATAAACCTTTATCGGGTGCCTTCTATACATCAAAGGATTGGGACAGAGGAAGAAATCACAAAATAATCTCTAGATCATCTTACAAATTACAATTGTTGAGACAAAAATGTGAAAGTAGTAACTACAATAAACAAGTAAATAACTTGTCTGCAAAAGAGGAAAATCTTTCGTTTTCCCTTTTTTGCTTTTGGTCTTCAGTGTTATTAAATTCCATTTTTAATCCACTTCCAGGAACATTGTGAAGCTTCCTAGGTAAGTTCAGATCTAAAAGATTGAGGTGTTGGCATTATCAACAAATAATTTGTGAACACAGTTCCTGGAAACAAAGAGCTAATATTTTTGAAGATCTCAGTAGGACGGACAACCTCTTCCCCTCAATTGTATCGATCTAAAGAGAAGTAGAAATGTTTTCATATGTGAGGAACAAGTCTCTTCTTTTTTGTCCTCCTCTTTTTTATTTTTTTAAAGGCTTTTCTTTTTTTTTTTTTTTTAAGTCATTTCTACACCCAATGTGGGGCTCGAAATCACAACCCCAAAATTAAGAGTTGGCTCCACGGACTGAGCCAGCCAAGTGCCCTGGAATGAGTCTCTTCTTTCTCTGTAAACACATAGGGCTCCAATTCCAACCTCCTTGGTTCCCTTTCCTGGCTTGGCAACTTCTTCCCACACATCCCCAGGGAAAATTGCTTTGTCTCATGGACACTTCATCTTCCAGCCTGGTAAAAGGGGGAGGAGGGATAATAATGCTTTTACTGCAGAGGTGTTGGTAAGAATTAATTAATATTTATAATGTGCTACATTAAGGTCTTCAAGTGATTCATAACTTAGAATTTATATGGCACTTGATCATTGCTTAAAGTATTTAAAACAGTTCTTGGTTTTTCAATTCAGGCCAAAAAAAAGGCGGGGGGGGGGGGACAAATCTTCTTACTTCAAACAGTAGGATTAAGAATAGGAACACTTTGGCTTTCCTAGGAACGATTATTTTCCTGAGGTGAAAATACTGCGTTAGGCTATGAAAAGAGAAGCCTTCATTTAGAGCTGATAAAAGCCAAAGGAAGGAGGTTCTACAAAGCCATTTTAATAGCTTATCCTGCCATCTTTGGTTGTGTTTTCTAATGCTACTCAAGGGGAATCAGTTCATCTATTTTGCAATTATTTAATCCTAGCACTTAACAGAAACCCAAGAGGTCGTTTGGTTGACGTCCTTCTGCCTGCAGTCGTAGTATTGAGCTCCGATTCTGCAAAGCAACTCTCATTTTATAGATAAGGAAATGAAGGCTTGGTGAGAGCTTAAGGAACGGAGCAGGGATGCAAACTCACAACATTGGACGACACAGCCCATTCCCTCTCCACTCCTCCCCACGACCATCTCCAGGAAATACCGAAAGCTGCCATACCCTGTGCACGTATACTTTCCATCCCTATCCTTCCTCTGGACTTAGAGAGGAAACTAAGGCATTCTAAGGAAACTTGAGTCCCATCCCCAGAAAAGATCAAACCATCAGTTATTTTTGAAGGATAGGGAGTTTACAATCACTTTTAAAAAAGACACGTCTATAAATTTGAAGAAACAGTAGCTACCTCATATACTTAAGAGTGCTCTGAAAGGTTAAGGTCATTATGTAAATTAAGGTATCATTGGTAAAATATTATTATAATTATCATTGTTTTAAGTGATAATGGTATATTTTCCTGTGCCTTTGAACAGCAGACAGGACAAGATAAAGATAATTCTTATTTATTTATTTAAAGATTGATTATTTAGAGAAAGAAAAGAAAGAGAGCATGAGCGGGGGTCGGGGGCAGGGCCAGAGGGAGAGGGAGAAAGAACCCCAAGCAGGCTCTGAGCAAAGCACAGAGCCTCACACTGAGCTCGATCCCACGATCCTGAGATCACTACCTGAACAGAAATCAGGAGTCGGACACTTAACAGACTGAGCCATCCAGGTGCCCCAAGATAGAGATAATGTAAAAAATCATAGGTGCCTCTGCACACTACCACTATCTGTAAACACTGATTAATAACCCGTACAAGTATGAATATGTATAAAAATGTGTTCATACAATTTACCTCCACACAAGTTGCATAAATCATCTTCATTGTCTTTTAGAGGAATGATATGGCCCTAAGGTCCAGAAATACCTAAAACCTTGGATAGCAATTGAGAGAAGTCAATCCTTTATTTTTTTTTTAAGATTTTATTTATTTATTCATGAGAGACACAGAGAGGCAGAGGGGAGAAGCAGGCTCCCTGCAGGGAGCCTGATGTGGGACTCGATCCCAGGACCCCAGGATATTACACCCTGGGCCAAAGGCAGATGCTCAATCGCTGAGCCACCGAGGAGTCCCGAGAGAAGTGAATCTTGAGTCAATATCCATCTCCATCCTTTCATTTGGACTCATATTCCTCTGTTTAACATTCATTGAGTGTCAACAGAGAGACCTTTTCAAACCCACATCATTGTCCTAAGCTGGTAAACATCCAACCCCCAATTCTGGAGGCTCCGTGATGCTCCTGGGCTGCGAATGCATGTTTGTGGGAACATCACCAATGAGCATAGAGCTTCTATTATACTTGGTTACACTCTTCTTATCTTTAGACAGGGAGTCTGTTCAGCCCTACCTCTAACTTAGTTGAAGGATATAGGCCACCAAATATCCTGCTCTGTGCCAAGACTCAAATTAAACACAAACAAAATGCACACACCGTGCAAGATTGACTTGGACTCAGTCCCTATTCTCGGTGTCTATTATGACAGGTGCAAGAGCTGAGCAGCCCTCTGGGTACCACGTCTCAGCTGTGCAGCTCCCTCCTGGTCATGGGGCTCTGGCACCATTAGCAGAAAACACCCTGAGAAGACTCCCTAAGGGGCTGAATTCAGCTTTTGTCTGCCTGGTGAAAAACATAATTCTTCTCCAACAATTCCCCTAGGATTTTCCGTAGGGAGTAACATATAACACTAAATTGACCCAATTTGAAGAACGAGTTAACTAAATGAGAAAGAAAACAATGTCCCGTAAACATATTTTGACGAAACTTCAGTAGTTTGAGTTTAATGTCTTATCAGATTATATTCTCTTTTGGCACTGAAATCTGGCTAACAGTTTTCAGGAAAAAACACATTTTTAGAAAATATTAAATATAAATGCAGGTATTTAAAAAATCATAAAAACTGTCTGAAGAGCTTTTATGAGAGTAATTTAAATTATTTATTAAATTTACTAGAGCCCCGTATAACCACCTACTTAAATACTTTGATGTTTTAACTTTTTAGGGTTGAAATTTTTACAAAGTTTCAGATAAAGAAAAAAAAAAAGATTTTTATTTACATTGCAATGTTTTTTTTTTTAAGAAAAATCTTCATTTTATAAACATTAAATGGTCCCAGAACTCCAGCAAAAAACAAAACAAAAAACAAAAAACAAAAACAAAGCAACCAACCAATTAAAAAGAAAGTTATGGGGTGAGGAGTGGAGAGAAATTAGAACTGATCTATTGTCGTGTAACACATTCTCCTACTAAATCAGACAGAGGAATTTTAGATCAGCAGATAAAAAGCTAATCCAATTTCCCCTACAAATGCTTGGGGGTACTTTACCGACTGCCACGGTGAGGAAGTATTTCTGTATCTACAATTAATGATAAAAATGAGTGGTCATTATCCACATAGAAACACTGTACTCCTGGTACCACAAAAAAAAAAAGCCCTCAATAGCTAAATTCATAAAGCAACTAAAAATAAGTAGACAGAAAGTCTCTATGAATCTTTTACAGAGAAAAGTCTCTTGACTAATTGAAAAAGTATCAGTCTTTGCTCCCCTTCAAACATTCCCTTGATTTCCTCTACTTCTGGTTACATAACCGATTCTGTGACTTGTAAACAAACAGCCCCATCGCTTGACAATCCGGGATCTGTGGGCTTGTACTGCTGTTTCCCTGTGGGGGTTGAGAGCTGCATAATGATTTATTCTTTCCCCGCCCCTGCCTTCTTTTCCTATTTGGCTCCCTCTTTTTTTTTTTGTCAAAGTAGGTTAAAAAAAAAAAAAATCCAAGGGAACTCAATGTGAAAACAAACCCCGGTGCTAGAGGCTGGAGGCCAGCAATTTTGATGCCCAAAGTGCAAGAAATGCAAAGATGTGAGGGTCTGGTACTTGGATGAGCTCCCCGCAGGGAGACCACTAGGATGTGGTCTTTCCAGCATCCCCTGGGCTTCCAATCATAAGCTTTTGGATGTGGGTATAAAGCAGCTTCGATTCTCCTCCTTTCCCACGCATGAAACTCTCACAGCTTCAAAGAGGGCTCTGCCTGCAGAAGATCGCGGAGGGGGAGTTCAGGAGGAGGCCGGGCTCGGGCTCGCAGGCGGGAGGGGGCATTCACCTCCTGGTCGCTGGCGGGCCCCAGTGACAATACTGGCTGCTGGCCAGTCGGATGCTCGCCGGTCTGGTGACTGGGCCTCATCGATTACCTGGGATCGAAACCCACCTAATTCCAGCCCTGAGAAGTTAGATTCCAGAGGAGCGGTTATGTGGTGGATTTGATTTCGTTTCTGCAGTGCAGATTGAATCCAACTGATACTGTGGCATGTTGTACCACGCATTTCCTGGCACTTTGTGCTGCTTATGGAATTGTCAGGAAGTGTTTTCGTTACATAATGGTTTAATGCAGGAAAAATAAACACGTGGACAAATGAAGTATCTGGAATTTTTAAAAAGTAGAAATGCGGCCTTAAGGAAGGACACACAACAGAGCCTTTAAATACCTTCAGGGATTATGAAATGTTAAGTAATTCTTCTTTTGTGCTTGCTATTTTAGAAGACCGTTTTCTTTTTTCCTAAATATTAAAATTTTTTTTTCTTTTCCACTTATCACTTATTCTTCTATGATTCTGGGCAGTATAAATGATTTCCATGCCAAAGAATCTCTTGGAACATTAACGTCTAACATCTAAGCTCCTAGTGGACTTCCTTCTTAAAAAAAAAAAAAAAAAAAAAAGTCCCTGAAAGTATTTTATTAGCTGCAACAGAGCAGAAATAAGGATGTTTTAAGATTGCAAAAAGCAGCAGAGACGCCTGGGTGGCTCAGCAGTTGAACAACTGCCTTCAGCTCAGGGCTTGGTCCCAAGGTCCCGGATCGAGTCCCACATCGGGCTCCCCACAGGGAGCCTGCTTCTCCCTCTGTGTCTCTGCTTCTCACTGTGTCTCTCAGGAATAAAAAAAAAAAAAAAAAAGATTGCAAAAGGCGTCTTTGAATAGTGTCTGGCGATTTGCTGTTAGTCTAAGGAGTGTTATGTGATTTGTGATAGAGGAATACTTGATGATCTCTCTCTCTCTCTCTTTTTAAAAAAGATTTTATTTATTTATTTGAGAGAGAGAGAGAGAGGGTGCATGTGCAAGAGAAAGCACAAGTGTGGAAGGGTGGCAGCAAAAGGAGAGGCAGAGGGAGAAGCAGGCTCCCCACGGAGCAGGGAGCACCAACCCCACCCCAGGACCCTGGGCCATGACCTGAGCCAAAGGCAGATGCTCAACCTACTGAGCCACCCAGGCGCCCCTTGGATGATCTCTCTATATGATGCTTGCTCCTCCTCCTTAAAAAACCATGTTGTCATGTGAGCTTTCTGACCATAGTGTGTTCTCTCGCTTTGTTTTTAAAATTTATTTTCACTTGTCTAATTTTGAATAAGAAAGTCCTATTTTCTCTGACCTTGATCCACCTGATCCAGGTTGAACGCCGCCGGCCCCAGTTCTGTAGCCTGTCGACTAAAATGAGATTCTGAAGCCATTTAGCTGCTGCACCCAAGAAATCAAGAGGAGCCTCTGTGCTCCTCTCAGAGACTGCCTGCTGTTGGAGCTTGCCTGGTTTTGCTCTGGCAAGTTTCATAAGGTTTGTTGGAAACAACAGAAGCGTAGATTTGTAGAGCTGAAAGAAATGGTGCTTGGCCTTCACCAATTCTAAATCCCTTATGCTAGAGATGAGAAAATGCATTCCAGACAAGGATGGAGAGCTTGAGGGGCACATTTTCTATTTTTTTTATTCTTTTTTTCAAGAATCCATTTTTATTTTTTATTTTATTTATTTATTTTTTTAAGAATCCATTTTTAATTCAAGTTCATGGTAACAGTGTTTATACCCTACTAAGGGGCAGGGACCCCAAAATTTGTTGTGATTTCTCTGTTCACATAGCACAGGAGTTAAAGACTAGTTTGCTCCCGTGAAAAGGACCAAGAATATATAGAGCAAAACACTGAACAAATCTTAAGGACCTGGATGTGATTTGCCAGCCTCCATGTTAGTAAAACCAATGATCTGACTTTATATAATCACAAACTGCAACTTTGAAATTGGATAATAAAACATTGGGGTGCCTGGGTGGCTCTGTTGGTTGATCGTCTGTCTGCCTTCTGCTCAGGTCATGATCTCCAGGTCCTGAGACGGCCCCCCTCACCTCCCTGCTCCGCGGGGAATCTGCCTCTACCCTCCTTCCTTCCCCAAGCGACCCCCCCCGTCTCTCTCTTTCTGTCTCTCTTCCAAATAAATACAACTTATTCTTAAAAAAAAAAAAAGGATAATAAAACATTATCATGGAGGACTACATGTTTCTCCACAGTGGAACATAACTGGTATTGTTAAAAAGTAGTTTAAAAATTAACTTTCTCACTTCACATATCTGCTTCTTGTGTATCTTGGAAACGCATTTATTTACTGTATAAACAAAGTTGTAGTGTTTTAAAAGTTCACTGTTACTTATTATTACCTAATGAGTAGAAACATTAACTGAGGACACAGTGGAGAAGATTATGTTCCTGCTATTTCTACACACTAGTGCAAATCATTCCAAGTGGGAAAAAGTTGGTGAGTCTATGGTCGTGGAGGTCTCCATAATGTTCTTACAAAGTCAAAAGAATTGAACCATCGTCTTTTCCCTCATCACGTCTTCGGGGCTGGCTGGCTGGCTGTCAGATGAATGGCACGAGTCAGTGGTAGGTTTGGTGTGGCCTTCTGGGACTGTTCCTTATGGAGGGAATTGGTTTTTATTTAAATACGGTTATCGGGTTCGAGGTTACGGACCTGGAGCCATCGTTACCAGAGTCCTCCGAAGCCTAAAGTCTTACGTGAATATGATACTTGGTGAGGGAAACAGTTTTACAAAACAGTGTCAACATCCCATTTTTTAATTTTAAAAAGAAAATTTAAAATATAAGGGATAATGCCCACACATGCACCCACACGGCCCACAGTTAGGCACCAAATGGCAGTATGACATAGCGGTGGAAAGCTTGAGCTTTGGAGTCGCTCAGGCCTAAGTTCTACTTCCAGCCCCAGCACTTACTGCTCTCTCTTCTTAGAGCCACACAATGTTTTTCAGTCAACTGAGAGGAATTAAAAATATGGTACTGGTTTCAAAGTGCTTAAAAATATGTCTTTATAACTGCATCCTCCTTCCCATGCTCTTCCAGCCATTCCTATGATTCTTCGCGACCTGCTAACCAGCCAAGCTCAGACTCCTCCAAGCTTCTCCACCAATGCTGGTACTGGAGGGCTCTCCTGGGGTTCAAAGTTCTTAAAGTCAGTGTTTATAGTGCCTCAGTCTTCCACCCACCACTACCTAAACATCCAAAGCCTGTTTGCTCTGTCACAAGAGCATGCAGATCTCAACCACTAGGTGACTGGAGACTCTTGTCGTCATCTCTCAACCTCTTACTCTTAAATCCTTACTCTTAAGCCCACGCACTTTAAATACCAGGATCGCTTTGTTTTGGGGCCTCTCAAAACCAGTGTTAAGGAGCAAAACGTGTATAATTCACTGAGGAAAACGTTTACCAAACATTTTATCCTTAGTCCAAAATACACGATTTGTAAGTAAAATATTTTCCTAGAAATACAATCACCTTCCTCATTCTAATAAGATGCATAAAATATTATCTACATTGCAATTTCCAGCTGTGGCCTGGAGAATCTTAGCACAAGTGCAATTTGCCAATTATGCAGAACTAGCAAGTTCTATTTACAGCTTTATAAATTTTGCATATCTCCTACATGTTTATAAACTCTTTTCAGAAGAGCAAATTATTTTAAAAAGCACACTGATTAATTTTAGTGATACAGTCTTGAATAGGCAGTCATGGCTCATTTACTGAATATTCACAACTTACAACATTGTACTGCATATACTTATTTCCACAAGTATTTTTCTTCAAAATATGCCTTTTTTGGTTACTCTTATATTTCTTGGAAGAATAGCATTATAGAGAATATGCTAGTGAGTGTTTTAAATTTGATTCCGACAAGTTTGTCCTGAAAAAAAAAAACAAATTTTCTGATAATTTTAGTCATTGTAAGGAAAACTGATATAACCAGTCAATTTTTAAAAAGATATTGCGAATTTAGAACATCACACAAGAAAGAACTCATTCCAGCAGAAAAACAGAATGAGGATTAAATACTCAAAATAGTTATGACTTTTGTTGAAGCAAATTGTTTTAATATACTCATAAAATATAGACATAGAAGAACTATGCCATCGTCACCTTTATGTATAAATAATAGGCTAATTTAATTTTGTATCAATTGGGATACCGTGGAGAGAAAGAATATGATGCGAAATTTTGTGGGTAGTGTAGGTACTTTGATGGAGAAAAAATTGTAAAGTAATGTGTATCACAGAGAACATTTTATAACTATATTATATGAGCTATGTGTGCGATTGGTGCAAAATTATAACAAAATAAGAGTAGATCCTAGATCATATGACATTTTCAGAAAATATTATCTTCAGCTCTGAAGATTTTTTTGTTGTATATGCAGTTCATTATATGGTCTCGTTGCAGGATTTGCATAGGTTACTTGCCTCTTCATGAAGAACATGATTGACAGATCAGTTTTCCTTTTTCCTTTTTTTTTTTTTTTTAAGATTTGTTTGTTTATTCTGGAGAGAGTGCATCGGGGGCAGGGAGAGCAGAGGGAGAGATAGAGGGGAAGCCCACTCTCCACTGAGTACAGAGCCCAACAAGGGGCTCCATCTCACTCATCTCATGACCCAAGATCATGACTCAAGGGGAAACCAAGAGTTGGATGCTCGACCAACTGAATCACCCAGGTGCCGCAGTTTTGCTTCTTTTTAAGGTCAAATGAAGTTTTGAATGAACTGGATTAGCTATTCAATAGGAAGGAGAGTAAATAGCCACTGTCAAGTCAGGCCTAAGTAACTTATACTTTGTAGGGAAAAAGTGGGTGGTTATTTCCTAGATATTTTACCTTCAAACCTAATCACTAAATATTTATATAAAATACATACACACACACACACACACACACACTCAATGTTCAGGACAAAAGAGGCAGATTAACACTAAGAAAAAATAGTTCATAGTTGCCTAGAAGGATATTTATATAGTAAAGATACAAATTCTTTTGTTGCCATTTACATGTTATATTTTCTTCCATATACAGAACAGGAAAATAACTTTGGAAATACAAGCAGAATCAAAAGTCGAACTAGAGGCTTGGGGGAAATCATATAACACATGATAAGGGGATCATATCCATCAACTACAAAGGGTTGTTACAAAAAAACACTAAAAAGAAAAAAAAAATCCTCCTCCCCAAAGTGGGCAATGAGCAAGTAAGTCACAGGGACATAGGTAAAAGGTCAAAACTTAAGAAAAACATGCAATATTACCAGTAAATCAAGGAATGCAAATTAAAATGAGGTGCCAGTGTTTTAAAAAAAATCTACATTTAAAAGAAATGTCAATACGTAATTTAGATGGTTGTTGGGAAATGTGCAATGCCAGTGGGAGTCTACAATGGTACAAACTTCCTTGAGAGTAATCTGACAATATATATATTTTAGAAATCTTTAACATTTTTATATTCTTTGTTTCTATCATTTCACTACAAAGAATGTATCTTTAAAAAAATTGGAGGTTTGCACAAAGATGTGCAAAGACGTTTAATATACTGTTGTCTGTAATAGGAAAAAACTGAAAACAACCCAATTCAAAATTAAGTCATGGGAGATTTGTTAAATAAATAATAGGATACCTTAATATTATTAATGTATATATAATTAATGTTTATATAATGAATATATAAATATTAAAAATCATATTTTTTAAAATTATTTATTTACTCATGAAAGACATAGAGAGAGAGAGAGAGGGGCAGAGACACAGGCAGAGGGAGAAGCAGGCACCATGCAGGGAGCCCGACGTGGGACTCAATCCCGGGTCTCCAGGATCACGCCCTGGGCTGAAGGCAGTGGTAAACCGCTGAGCCACCCCGGCTGCCCAAAAAATCATATTCTTGAAGAATATTTACAGAGGTGGGAAACGTTACCAACCATTAAGTGTAAAAGTATGTTATAGAACAGTAGGTTCCAATTATGTAAATAATCTATATAAATAGAAATATATATAATTTTTTTTCTGTGTATACATGTAAAAAGGATAGGCTATACGTCCAAATATAAGCAATGATTATCTCTTGGTGGTATTATTACAGATGATTTTCTTTTCTTTGTACTTTTCTGTATTTAAAACATTTTCTGTAATAACCATCTTAATGAGCCAGTGGTTCCCCCCAAGAGTCCCTTAGAATTAAGCTATTCCATTTATGTCACTAAAGATTACCCAGTTCTCAGAGTCAGGAAAAAGGAGAGAAAAGGTGTTCAAAAGGGGAACATCCAGAGTAGTTGCCTCTAATGGAAACAAGGGATATAAACGACCAGTTACTAATGCCTCATATTTAGCCGCAGTGGTCCCCGCTCTCTCCCCATCTAGAAAATGCCATCCCAGCCTAGTTAGGGTTCAACCACAACTGAATGACAATGCACGGTCATTGCATCGCCTGGTCATTCACTAGAGAAGTCGGTGGGGGCCTCTGAGGCCTGCCATCTAAGGCCAGCGGATCCCCACTACCTGTGGGTGAGAAGCCATAGAACTTCTCCTTTTCTAGGGGTTCGCTGGATTCTGAGCGCATCCCTTTTCCAATATCAGATGAGTTAAACTAACGAATGGCTACTGTAGGCCAAACCAATCTTCTTTTGCCAGTTTGTGCATTTCCATTCCTTTGGAAGTCACAGTCTACCGTGAAAATTCCCTGAGAAAAAAACCCCGACAATCAAAAGAACTAGATTCAATATGTTGCATGCACAAGGTGCTGACCAGCAGGAAGGATGCTTATTTTTACATGGACCATAAAACTGGAACCTTGATCCTTTATTTATTAAAGATCTCTTAAGGGGACGCCTGGGTGGCTCAGTGGTTGAGTGTCTGCCTTCGGCCCAGGGTGAGACCCCGGGGTCCCTGCAAGAGCCTGCTTCTCCCTCTGCCTGTGTCTCTGCCTCTCTCTGTATCTCTCATGAATAAATAAATAAAATCTTAAAAAAAAAATAAAGTACTAATGCTTAAAAATTTTAAAATTCCATCCAGGAATTGGTAAACATTTTTCCCAAACTCATTAATTCATAAAACTGTATCTTTTGAAGAGCACTGTTTTTTCTACCATCATGTTTTTAATAGCAAATACACTGTTTCAGCTACATTATACTTTAATTTTTTAGGAAGATTTTGTTTATTTATTCACGAGAGACATTATTATTCATGAGAGACACAGAGAGAGGCAGCGACAAAGGCAGAGGGAGCCCGATGTGGGACTCGATCCCAGGACCCAGGGATCACGCCCTGAGCCAAAGGCAGGTGCTCAACCCCTCAGCCATCCACACGTCCTCCAGCTACATTATAATTTAAATAGGCTTTCGCAGAAAGGCCATTGTTTACAAAACTTTGTAAAATGGTTTCTACGGAGAAATGAGTTTCCAAGATGGAATTTAGAATCCTTGGCTCAACCCTCTGCTGCTTAGCAAGAAGGGAAGGACCCACTTCCCTGCCATCTAGGTGCTAGGAACCTCTCCTCGACCACAGCCTGGGGCACGGGGTGGGGGTGGGGGGCTGGCACCTCTGCTCCTTCCTTGGTACAGACGAGGATCCTGGGAAGGAAGGCGATCTACTCCCCCGTGCAACCTCATGCCCATCAAAAGCGGATTCTGTGGTGTGAAACCAGGTGGCGAAAAGGTACCAAACATTCTTAAATCCGGGATTCTTGAACTAGGACATAGATGTTTCATCTGGGAGGAGAGGTAGACATTTCCTTCAAATCTGCATTAACAATAAGCAGGTACTGAAAAGGAAGAGACGGGACTTCCAGGTCGTTTGAGCTGGTTCTGCTTTTCAATCGGCGTTTTCTTCCTAGAAGAGTGTGCAGCCAAACGGGGTTTCTAATTGACCTCAGCAGAATCACGAGCAGAAAAGCGTGAGCCCTGGGGTGATGCTGCACCTGAGCACCTTAAACAGCCGCAGGAGTGGTACTTTACTTCCTCTGCCACCTTAAATCGTGTGTGTGAATAAGTGACAGTGACCAGTCCTTGAAGAATAAGGCAGATTTCTGGGTTTCACAACCATCTAGATAGTCTCTAATATAGAAGATCTCCTGTGACATTCCTCACTTCTTACACGTAATTGTGGGGACGCTGAAGCCCGAGGCTGCCTGCGGTCAAATAGGACCACAAACATTAATTTCTTAAAGACTTTAACTTGCTCTCTGCTTACAGCTTAATCACTATCTTTGCATCGTTTCTTTTTTCTACCGCTAAATAAGAGAAAATTTGAAGATTTCACATTCCCACGTCTCTTCCACCTTCTAACCTGCACCGCGGCCTCCTACTTGGACGCCTCTGCTGGGCTCTCTCATTAGCAACTCAGCATTCTTTTTTTTCTTTAATATTTTATTTACTTATTCATGAGAGAGAGAGAGAGAGGCAGAGACACAGGCAGAGGGAGAAGCAGGCCCCATGCAGGGAGGCCGACGTGGGACTCAGTCCTGGGTCTCCAGGGTCACGCCCTGGGCCGCAGGCAGGTGCTCAACCTGAGCCAGCCAGGGATCCCACAACTCAGCCTTCTTAAATCCAAAGTCCTCTTGCCCCACTCGGCCCCCACACTTTGGCTGATTGGTGTCTGCGAAGGACATCCTTATTTCCTGCCACCCGAGCTGAACTTGGCCATCCCTCGCCTCTTCCTCTCTCCTTGTCCCCGGCATCCGCTATGCTGCGTACTCAGGGCATCTCTGCTTCAGGTCTCTCCCCTTCCTTTCCTGGGCCATTGGTACTTGTCATTACCCCCTGCATGTCGGGATGTCATCAGGGTATCTCCCTCCAGCTTATGGGACATAAAACTCCCCAAGTCACCTTCGGGTCGCTCGGTTTTCTAGGAAGGAGACCCCCTCCTCACAGAGGTCTTTGGCCTTGGGCTCACCTAGTGATCCACCCACGTGCAGACCTGCAGGGAGACTCCTGGGCGCCCGCCCTCTCCCGGACCAGGCTTCACAGCAAAACTTAATGGAAAGAGACAAGGCGAGTGACTGA
>JAEUCK010008375.1:0-17062 GCA_017311455.1 Otocyon megalotis megalotis | reverse complement strand
AGCCTAACCCTAACCATGACCATAACCTGTACGGTAACCCTAACACTAACCCTAACCCTAACCCTAAGTTGTACCGTAACCCTAACCCTAAACCTATCCGTAACCCTAACCCTAACCTGTACCGTAACCCTGACCCTAACCCTATCCCTACCCTGTACCGAAACCCTAACCCTAATCCTAAACTGTACCGTACCCCTTCCAGTGACACTAAACCTACCTGTACTGTGACCCTAACCCTAATCCTAACACTAACCTGTGCTGTAACCCTAACCCTAACATTAAACCTCACCCTAACTTGTATCTGAACCCTAACCATAACCCTAACCCTACAGTTACAGAAACCCTAACCCTAACCCTAACCTGTACCGTAACCCTAACCCAAACCCTAAACGTAATCCTAATGCTAACCCTAACCCTAACATGCACCACAACCCTTAGCCTAACCCTACTCGCAACCTGTACCGTAACCCTAACCCTAACCCTAACCTGTACCGCAACCCTAACACTAACCCTAACCTGTGCGGTAACCCTAAACATACCCCTAACCCTCAGCTGTACCACATGCCTAACCCTAACGCTAACCTAACCCTAACCCTAACCCTAACCCTGACCCTAACCTGTACGGTAACCCTAACTCTAAAACCTATCCCTAACCTGAACACTAACCTGTACCGTAACCCTAACCCTACCGCTCAACCTAACCCTAACCTGTACCGTAATCATAACCCTAACCCTAACCCTAAACCTAAACCTTACCTGTACAGTAACCCTAACTCCAAACTCTAACCCTAACCCAAACCTGTATCATAACCTCAAACCCAACACTAACCCCAAACCCATCGGCTAACCTATAATGTGTGAACCCTAACCCTAAACCTACCATAACCCTAACTTGTACCGTAACCCTAATCCTAAATTCCAACCTCTACCTGTAACGTACCCTAACACTAACCCTAACCATAAACTGTACCGTAACACTAACCCTAACCCTCAACCTAACCATAACCTGTACCGTAACCCTAACCCTAAACCTAACCCTACCCCAACCCTAACCCTAACCAGTACCGTAACCCTAACCCTAACCTGTACTGTAACCCTAAACCTAACCCAAACCTAAGCCTAACCTGTACCATAACCCTAACTCTAACCCTAACTCTAACCCTAACCCTAACATTAACTGTACTATAACCCTAACCCTAACACTAACCCTAAACCTAACCTGTACCATAACCCTAACCCTAACCCAAACCCTAACCCTAACCCAAACCCTAACCCAACCCTAACCAGAATCAACCTGTACCGTAACCCCAAACCTAAGCGTAACCCTAACCCTAACCCTAACCCTAACCCTAACCCAAACCTAACCCCAACTCCTAACCCTAACCCTAACCCTAACCCTAACCTAATCTGTACCATAACCCTAACCCTAACTCCAAAACCTAGTCCCTAACCCTACCCCTAACCCCCAGTCCTTGTACCGTAACCATACCACTAACCCTAACCCTAACCTGTACTGTAAACCTAACCCTAACCCTAAAACTAACCCTAACGCTAACTTGTACCGTAACCCTAAACCTAACCCTAACCCTAACCTTAACCCTAACGTGTACCATAAGCCTAAACCTAACCCTAACCCTAACCCTAACCGGTACTGAAACCCTAAATTTACCCTAACCCTAAACCTAATCCTAACCCTAACCCTAAACCTAACCTGAATCGTAGCCCTAACCCTAACCCAAAGCCTAACCCTAACCTGTACCGTAAACCTAACCCTAACCCTAACCATAACCCTAACCTGTACCGTAACCCTAAACCTAACCCTAACCCTAACCTTAACCCTAACGTGTACCATAACGCTAAACCTAACGCTCACCCTAACCCTAACCGGTACCGAAACCCTAAACTTACCCTAACCCTAAACCTAATCCTAACCCTAACCCTAACCCTAAGCTGAATCGTAACCCTAACCCTAACCCAAAGCCTAACCCTAACCTGTACCGTAAACGTAACCCTAACCCTAACCTTAACCCTAACCTGTACCGTAACCCTAAAACTAACACTAACCTTATCAATAAGCCTAAACTATACCGTAAACCTAACCCTAAACCTAACCGTATCCCTAACTTGTACCGTAACCCTAACCCTAACACTAACACTAACCCTAACCTGTAACATAACACTAACCCTAAACCTAACCCTAACCTGTACCGTTACCCTAATCCTAACCCTAAACTAACCATAACCTGTACCGTAACCGTAACCGTAACCCTAAACCAAACCCTAAACCTAAACTGTACCATAACGCTAAACCTAACCCTAACCGTAACCTGTACCGAAACCCTAAACCTAAACCTAACCCTAAGATGTACCGCAACCTTAACCCTAACACTAAACCTAACCCCAAACTGTATGGTAACCCTAACCCTAAACCCAACCATAACCTGTACCGTAAAACCCAACCCTAAACCTAACATTAACGCTTAAGCCTGCAACTCCTAACCTAACGTAACGTAACCCAACTCTAACCCTAACCCTAAACCTAACCCTAACCCTAACCTTAACCCTAACGTGTAACATAACCCTAAACCTAACGCTCACCCTAACCCTAACCGGTACCGAAACCCTAAACTTACCCAACCCTAAACCTAATCCTAACCCTAACCCTAACCCTAACCTGAATTTTAACCCTAACCCTAATCTAAAGCCTAACCCTAACCTGTACCGTAAACCTAACCCTAACCCTAACCATAACCCTAACCTGTACCGTAACCCTAAAACTAACACTAACCCTATCACTAAGCCTAAATATACCGTAACCCTAACCCTAAACATAACCGTAGCCCTAACTTGTACCGTAAACCTAACCCTAACACTAACACTAACCCTAACCTGTAACATAACACTAACCCTAAACCTAACCCTAAGCTGTACCGCTACCCTGATCCTAACCCTAAAACTAACCATAACCTGTACCGTAACCGTAACCCTAACCCTAAACCAATCCGTAAACCTAACCTGTACCATAACCCTAAACCTAAGCCTAACCGTACACTGTACCGAAACCCTAAACCTAAACCTCACCCTAAGATGTACCGCAACCTTAACCCTAACCCTAAACCTAACCCTAAACTGTACGGTAACCCTAACCCTAAACCTAACCCTAACCTGTACCGTAAACCTAACCCTAACCCTAACATTAACGCTAACCCTAACCCTAAACCTAGTGTGTAACGTAACCCTAACCGCAACCCTAATCCCAAAACTAACCCTAACCCTAACCACTACCGTAACCTCACCCTACCCCAAATTTAACACTGAACTGTATCGTAAACCTAACCCTAACGCTAAACCTAACCCTAACACTAACCTGCACCGTAAGCCTACCCCTAACCCTACCCCGTAACCCTAACCCTAACCTGTACCGTAACCCTAAACCTAACCCTAAACCTATCCCTAACCTGTACCGCAAACCTAAACCTAAACTAAAGCCTAACCCTAACCATGACCATAACCTGTACGGTAACCCTAACACTAACCCTAACCCTAACCCTAGGTTGTACCGTAACCCTAACCCTAAACCTAAACCTAACCCTAACCCTAACCCTAACCTGTACCGTAACCCTGACCCTAACCCTATCCCTACCCTGTACCGAAACCCTAACCCTAATCCTAAACTGTACCGTAACCCTTCCAGTTACAGTAAACCTACCTGTACTGTGACCCTAACCCTAACCCTAACACTAACCTGTGCCGTAACCCTAACCCTAACACTAAACCTCACCCTAACTTGTATCGAAACCCTAACGATAACCCTAACCCTACACTTACAGAAACCGTAACCCTAAACCTAACCTGTACCGTAACCCTAACCCAAACCCTAAACCTAACCCTAATGCTAACTTATACCTTAACCCTAACCCTAAACCTAACCGTAACCCTAACTTATTCCGTAACCCTAATCCTAACCCTAACCCTAACATGTACCACAACCCTAGCCTGACCCTAATCGCAAATCCCAGCTCGTAACCCTAACCTCCAACTCCTAATCCCTGTACTGGCAGAATTCCTAATACTTCACCTTGAACTGTACGGCACCTTAAACATACTTCAACTCCTCAGCTGTACTGGCGTTTGGGACCCTAATCGCACCTAAACTTAACCCTAACTCCAATCCCTGACCTAACTTGTACGGTAAACTCCTAATCCTAAACCTATCCCTAAACTGAACACTAACCTGTACCGTAACCCTAACCCTACCGCTCAACCTAACCCTAACCTGTACCGTAACCATAACCCTAACCCTAACCCTAACCCTAAACCTTACCTGTACAGTAACCCTAACCCAAAAACCTAACCCTAACCCTAACCTGTATCATAACCCTAAACCTAACACTAACCCTAACCCTAACGCTAACCTATAACGTAACCCTAACCCTAAACCTTACCATAACCCTAACTTGTACCTAACCCTAATCCTAAATCTAACCCTTACCTGTAACGTAACCCTAACCCTAACCCTAACCCTAAACTGTATCGTAACACAAACCCTAACCCTCAACCTAACGATAACCTGTACCGTAACCCTAACCCTAAACCTAACCCTAACCCCAACCCTAACCCTAACCAGTACCGTAACCCTAACCCTAACCTGTACTGTAACCCTAAACCTAACCCAAACCTAAGCCTAACCTGTACCATAACCCTAACTCTAACCCTAACTCTAACCCTAACCCTAACATTAAGCTATAGTATAACCCTAACCCTAACACTAACCCTAAACCTAACCTGTACCATAACCCTAAACCTAACCCAAACCCTAACCCTAACCCTAACCCTAACCCCAACCTGTACCGTAACCATACCACTAACCCTAACCCTAACCTGTACTGTAAACCTAACCCTAACCCTAAAACTAACCCTATCGCTAACCTGTACCGTAACCTTAAACCTACCCCTAACCCTAACCTTAACCCTAACGTGTACCATAACCCTAAACCTAAGGCTCACCCAAACCCTAACCGGTACCGAAACCCTAAACTTACCCTAACCCTAAACCTAATCCTAACCCTAACCCTAACCCTAACCTGAATCGTAACCCTAACCGTAACCCAAAGCCTAAACCTAACCTGTACCGTAAACCTAACCCTAACCCTAACCATAAACCTAACCTGTACCGTAACCCTAAAACTAACACTAACCCTATCAATAAGCCTAAACTATACCGTAACCCTAACCGTAAACCTAACCGTAGCCCTAACTTGTACCGTAACCCTAACCCTAACACTAACACTAAGCCTAACCTGTAACATAACACTAACCCTAAACCTAACCCTAACCTGTACCGTTACCCTAATCCTAACCCTAAAACTAACCATAACCTGTGACGTAACCGTAACCCTAACCCTAAACCAAACCCTAAACCTAACCTGTACCATAACCCTAAACCTAACCCTAACCGTAACCTGTACCGAAACCCTAAACCCAAACCTAACCCTAAGATGTACCGCAATCTTAACCCTAACCCTAAACCTAACCCTAAACTGTACGGTAACCCTAACCCTAAACCTAACCCTAACCTGTACCGTAAACCTAACCCTAACCCTAACATTAACGCTGACCCTAATCCTAAACCTAACGTGTAACGTAACCCTAACCGCAACCCTAAATCTCTAAAACCTAACCCCAACCCTAACCTAACCCTAACGTGTACCATAACCCTAAACCTAACGTCACCCTAACCCTAACCGGTACCGAAACCCTAAACTTACCCTTAACCCTAAACCTAATCCTAACCCTAACCCTAACCCTAACCTGAATCGTAACCCTAACCCTAACCCAAAGCCTAACCCTAACCTGTACCGCAAACCTAACCCCAACCTCTAACCCTAAACCTAACCTGTACCATAACCCTAAACCTAACCCTAACCCTAACCTTAACCCTAACGTGTACCATAACCCTAAACCTAACACACACCCTAACCCTAATCGGTACCGAAACCCTAAACTTACCCTAACCCTAAACCTAATCCTAACCCTAACCCTAATCCTAACCTGAATCGTAACCCTAACCCTAACCCAAAGCCTAACCCTAACCTGTACCGTAAACCTAACCCTAACCCTAACCATAACCCTAACCTGTACCGTAACCCTAAAACTAACACTAACCCTATCAATAAGCCTAAACTATACCGTAACCCTAACCCTAAACCTAACCGTAGCCCTAACTTGTACCGTAACCCTAACCCTAACACTAACACTAACCCTAACCTGTAACATAACACAAACCCTAAACCTAACCCTAACCTGTACCGTTACCCTAATCCTAACCCTAAAACTAACAATAACCTGCACCGTAACCGTAACCGTAAGCCTAAACCAAACCCTAAACCTAAACTGCACCATAACCCTAAACCTAACCCTAACTGTAACCTGTACCGAAACCCTAAACCTAAACCTAACCCTAAGATGTACCGCAACCTTAACCCTAACCCTAAACCTAACCCTAAACTGTACGGTAACCCTAACCCTAAACCTAACCCTAACCTGTACCGTAAATCTAACCCTAACCCTAACATTAACGCTAACCCTAACCCTGAACCTAACGTGTAACGTAACCCTAACCGCAACCCTAATCCCAAACCTAACCCTAACCCTAACCACTACCGTAACCCTAACCCTACCCCAAATTTAACCCTGAACTGTATCGTAAACCTAACCCTAACGCTAAACCTAACCCTAACACTTACCTGCACCGTAAGCCTACCCCTAACCCTACCCCTAACCGTAACCCTAACCCTAACCTGTACCGTAACCCTAAACCTAACCCTAAACCTATCCCTAACCTGTACCGCAAACCTAACCCTAAACCAAAGCCTAACCCTAACCATGACCATAACCTGTACGGTAACCCTAACACTAACCCTAACCCTAACCCTAAGTTGTACCGTAACCCTAACCCTAAACCTAACCCTAACCCTAACCCTAACCTGTACCGTAACCCTGACCCTAACCCTATCCCTACCCTGTACCGAAACCCTAACCCTAATCCTAAACTGTACCGTAACCCTTCCAGTGACACTAAACCTACCTGTACTGTGACCCTAACCCTAACCCTAACACTAACCTGTGCCGTAACCCTAACCCTAACACTAAACCTCACCCTAACTTGTATCGAAACCCTAACCATAACCCTAACCCTACACTTACAGAAACCCTAACCCTAACCCTAACCTGTACCGTAACCCTAACCCAAACCCTAAACCTAACCCTAATGCTAACTTATACCTTAACCCTAACCCTAAACCTAACCGTAACCCTAACTTATTCCGTAACCCTAATCCTAACCCTAACCCTAACATGTACCACAACCCTTAGCCTAACCCTAATCGCAACCTGTACCGTAACCCTAACCCTAACCCTAACCTGTACCGCAACCCTAACACTAACCCTAACCTGTACGGTAACCCTAAACATACCCCTAACCCTCAGCTGTACCACATGCCTAACCCTAACGCTAACCTAAACCTAACCCTAACCCTAACCCTGACCCTGACCCCAACCTGTACGGTAACCCTAACTCTAAACCTATCCCTAACCTGAACACTAACCTGTACCGTAACCCTAACCCTACCGCTCAACCTAACCCTAACCTGTACCGTAACCATAACCCTAACCCTAACCCTAAACCTAAACCTTACCTGTACAGTAACCCTAACCCAAAACCTAACCCTAACCCTAACCTGTATCATAACCCTAAACCTAACACTAACCCTAACCCTAACGCTAACCTATAACGTAACCCTAACCCTAAACCTTACCATAACCCTAACTTGTACCGTAACCCTAATCCTAAATCTAACCCTTACCTGTAACGTAACCCTAACCCTAACCCTAACCCTAAACTGTACCGTAACACTAACCCTAACCCTCAACCTAACCATAACCTGTACCGTAACCCTAACCCTAAACCTAACCCTAACCCCAACCCTAACCCTAACCAGTACCGTAACCCTAACCCTAACCTGTACTGTAACCCTAAACCTAACCCAAACCTAAGCCTAACCTGTACCATAACCCTAACTCTAACCCTAACTCTAACCCTAACCCTAACATTAAGCTGTACTATAACCCTAACCCTAACACTAACCCTAAACCTAACCTGTACCATAACCCTAACCCTAACCCAAACCCTAACCCTAACCCTAACCCTAACCCTAACCCCAACCTGTACCGTAACCATACCACTAACCCTAACCCTAACCTGTACTGTAAACCTAACCCTAACCCTAACCCTAACCCTAACGCTAACCTGTACCGTAACCCTAAACCTAACCCTAACCCTAACCTTAACCCTAACGTGTACCATAACCCTAAACCTAACGCTCACCCTAACCCTAACCGGTACCGAAACCCTAAACTTACCCTAACCCTAAACCTAATCCTAACCCTAACCCTAACCCTAACCTGAATCGTAACCCTAACCCTAACCCAAAGCCTAACCTAACCTGTACCGTAAACCTAACCCTAACCCTAACCATAACCCTAACCTGTACCGTAACCCTAAAACTAACACTAACCCTATCACTAAGCCTAAACTATACCGTAACCCTAACCCTAAACCTAACCGTAGCCCTAACTTGTACCGTAACCCTAACCCTAACACTAACACTAACCCTAACCTGTAACATAACACTAACCCTAAACCTAACCCTAACCTGTACCGTTACCCTAATCCTAACCCTAAAACTAACCATAACCTGTACCGTAACCGTAACCCTAACCCTAAACCAAACCCTAAACCTAAACTGTACCATAACCCTAAACCTAACCCTAACCGTAACCTGTACCGAAACAATAAACCTAAACCTAACCCTAAGAAGTACCGCAACCTTAACCCTAACCCTAAACCTAACCCTAAACTGTACGGTAACCCTAACCCTAAACCTAACCCTAACCTGTACCGTAAACCTAACCCTAACCCTAACATTAACGCTAACCCTAACCCTGAACCTAACGTGTAACGTAACCCTAACCGCAACCCTAATCCCAAACCTAACCCTAACCCTAACCACTACCGTAACCCTAACCCTACCCCAAATTTAACCCTGAACTGTATCGTAAACCTAACCCTAACGCTAAACCTAACCCTAACACTTACCTGCACCGTAAGCCTACCCCTAACCCTACCCCTAACCGTAACCCTAACCCTAACCTGTACCGTAACCCTAAACCTAACCCTAAACCTATCCCTAACCTGTACCGCAAACCTAACCCTAAACAAAGCCTAACCCTAACCATGACCATAACCTGTACGGTAACCCTAACACTAACCCTAACCCTAACCAAAGTTGTACCGTAACCCTAACCCTAAACCTAACACTAACCCTAACCCTAACCTGTACCGTAACCCTGACCCTAACCCTATCCCTACCCTGTACCGAAACCCTAACCCTAATCCAAACTGTACCGTAACCCTTCCAGTGACACTAAACCTACCTGTACTGTGACCCTAACCCTAACCCTAACACTAACCTGTGCCGTAACCCTAACCCTAACACTAAACCTCACCCTAACTTGTATCGAAACCCTAACCATAACCCTAACCCTACACTTACAGAAACCCTAACCCTAACCCTAACCTGTACCATAACCCTAACCCAAACCCTAAACCTAACCGTAATGCTACTTATACCTTAACCATAACCCTAAACCTAACCGTAACCCTAACTTATTCCGTAACCCTAATCCTAACCCTAACCCTAACATGTACCACAACCCTTACCTAACCCTAATCGCAACCTGTACCATAACCCTAACCCTAACCCTAACCCTACCGCGAACCCTAACCTGTACCGCAACCCTAACACTAACCCTAACCTGTACGGTAACCCTAAACATACCCCTAACCCTCAGCTGTACCAATGCCTAACCCTAACGCTAACCTAACCCTAACCCTAACCCTAACCCTGACCCTAACCTGTACGGTAACCCTAACTCTAAACCTATCCCTAACCTGAACACTAACCTGTACCGTAACCCTAACCCTACCGCTCAACCTAACCCTAACCTGTACCGTAACCATAACCCTAACCCTAACCCTAAACCTAAAACTTACCTGTACAGTAACCCTAACCGAAAACCTAACCCTAACCCTAACCTGTATCATAACCCTAAACCTAACACTAACCCTAACCCTAACGCTAACCTAAACGTAACCCTAACCCTAAACCTTACCATAACCCTAACTTGTACCGTAACCCTAATCCTAAATCTAACCCTACCTGTAACGTAACCCTAACCCTAACCCTAACCCTAAACTGTACCGTAACACTAACCCTAACCCTCAACCTAACCATAACCTGTACCGTAACCCTAACCCTAAACCTAACCCTAACCCCAACCCTAACCCTAACCAGTACCGTAACCCTAACCCTAACCTGTACTGTAATCCTAAACCTAACCCAAACCTAAGCCTAACCTGTACCATAACCCTAACTCTAACCCTAACTCTAACCCTAACCCTAACATTAAGCTGTAGTATAACCCTAACCCTAACACTAACCCTAAACCTAACCTGTACCATAACCCTAACCCTAACCCTAAACCAAACCCTAACCCTAACCTTAACCCTAACCCCAACCTGTACTGTAACCATACCACTAACCCTAACCCTAACCTGTACTGTAAACCCTAACCCTAACCCTAACCCTAACCCTAACGCTAACCTGTACCGTAACCCTAAACCTAACCCTAACCCTAACCTTAACCCTAACGTGTACCATAACCCTAAACCTAACGCTCACCCTAACCCTAACCGGTACCGAAACCCTAAACTTACCCTAACCCTAAACCTAATCCTAACCCTAACCCTAACCCTAACCTGAATCGTAACCCTAACCCTAACCCAAAGCCTAACCCTAACCTGTACCGTAAACCTAACCCTAACCCTAACCATAACCCTAACCTGTACCGTAACCCTAAAACTAACACTAACCCTATCACTAAGCCTAAACTATACCGTAACCCTAACCCTAAACCTAACCGTAGCCCTAACTTGTACCGTAACCCTAACCCTAACACTAACACTAACCCTAACCTGTAACATAACACTAACCCTAAACCTAACCCTAACCTGTACCGTTACCCTAATCCTAACCCTAAAACTAACCATAACCTGTACCGTAACCGTAACCCTAACCCTAAACCAAACCCTAAACCTAACCTGTACCATAACCCTAAACCTAACCCTAACCGTAACCTGTACCGAAACCCTAAACCTAAACCTAACCCTAAGATGTACCGCAACCTTAACCCTAACCCTAAACCTAACCCTAAACTGTACGGTAACCCTAACCCTAAACCTAACCCTAACCTGTACCGTAAACCTAACCCTAACCCTAACATTAACGCTAACCCTAACCCTGAACCTAACGTGTAACGTAACCCTAACCGCAACTTAATCACAAACCTAACCCTAACCCTAACCACTACCGTAACCCTAACCCTACCCCAAATTTAACCCTGAACTGTATCGTAAACCTAACCCTAACGCTAAACCTAACCCTAACACTTACCTGCACCGTAAGCCTACCCCTAACCCTACCCCTAACCGTAACCCTAACCCTAACCTGTACCGTAACCCTAAACCTAACCCTAAACCTATCCCTAACCTGTACCGCAAACCTAACCCTAAACCAAAGCCTAACCCTAACCATGACCATAACCTGTACGGTAACCCTAACACTAACCCTAACCCTAACCCTAAGTTGTACCGTAACCCTAACCCTAAACCTAACCCTAACCCTAACCCTAACCTGTACCGTAACCCTGACCCTAACCCTATCCCTACCCTGTACCGAAACCCTAACCCTAATCCTAAACTGTACCGTAACCCTTCCAGTAACACTAAACCTACCTGTACTGTGACCCTAACCCTAACCCTAACACTAACCTGTGCCGTAACCCTAACCCTAACACTAAAGCTCACCCTAACTTGTATCGAAACCATAACTATAACCCTAACCCTACACTTACAGAAACCCTAACCCTAACCCTAACCTGTACCGTAACCCTAACCCAAACCCTAAACCTAACCCTAATGCTAACTTATACCTTAACCCTAACCCTAAACCTAACCGTAACCCTAACTTATTCCGTAACCCTAATCCTAACCCTAACCCTAACATGTACCACAACCCTTAGCCTAACCCTAATCGCAACCTGTACCGTAACCCTAACCCTAACCCTAACCTGTACCGCAACCCTAACACTAACCCTAACCTGTACGGTAACCCTAAACATACCCCTAACCCTCAGCTGTACCACATGCCTAACCCTAACGCTAACCTAACCCTAACCCTAACCCTAACCCTGACCCTAACCTGTACGGTAACCCTAACTCTAAACCTATCCCTAACCTGAACACTAACCTGTACCGTAACCCTAACCCTACCGCTCAACCTAACCCTAACCTGTACCGTAACCATAACCCTAACCCTAACCCTAAACCTAAACCTTACCTGTACAGTAACCCTAACCCAAAACCTAACCCTAACCCTAACCTGTATCATAACCCTAAACCTAACACTAACCCTAACCCTAACGCTAACCTATAACGTAACCCTAACCCTAAACCTTACCATAACCCTAACTTGTACCGTAACCCTAATCCTAAATCTAACCCTTACCTGTAACGTAACCCTAACCCTAACCCTAACCCTAAACTGTACCGTAACACTAACCCTAACCCTCAACCTAACCATAACCTGTACCGTAACCCTAACCCTAAACCTAACCCTAACCCCAACCCTAACCCTAACCAGTACCGTAACCCTAACCCTAACCTGTACTGTAACCCTAAACCTAACCCAACCTAAGCCTAACCTGTACCATAACCCTAACTCTAACCCTAACTCTAACCCTAACCCTAACATTAAGCTGTACTATAACCCTAACCCTAACCTAACCCTAAACCTAACCTGTACCATAACCCTAACCCTAACCCAAACCCTAACCCTAACCCTAACCCTAACCCCAACCTGTACCGTAACCATACCACTAACCCTAACCCCAACCTGTATTGTAAAAACCTAACCCTAACCCTAACCCTAACGCTAACCTGTACCGTAACCCTAAACCTAACCCTAACCCTAACCTTAACCCTAACGTGTACCATAACCCTAAACCTAACGCTCACCCTAACCCTAACCGGTACCGAAACCCTAAACTTACCCTAACCCTAAACCTAATCCTAACCCTAACCCTAACCCTAACCTGAATCGTAACCCTAACCCTAACCCAAAGCCTAACCCTAACCTGTACCGTAAACCTAACCCTAACCCTAACCATAACCCTAACCTGTACCGTAACCCTAAAACTAACACTAACCCTATCACTAAGCCTAAACTATACCGTAACCCTAACCCTAAACCTAACTCGTAGCCCTAACTTGTACCGTAACCTCAACCCTAACACTAACACTAACCCTAACCTGTAACATAACACTAACCCTAAACCTAAACCTAACCTGTACCGTTACCCTAATCCTACGAACCCTAAAACTAACCATAACCTGTACCGTAAACCTAACCCTAACCCTAAACCAAACCCTAAACCTAACCTGTACCATAACCCTAAACCTAACCCCTAACCGTAACTGCAATTGTTCAACCGTAAAACCTAACCCTAAGATGTACCGCAACCTTAACCATAACCCTAAACCTAACCCTAAACTGTACGGTAACCCTAACCCTAAACCTAACATTAACGCTAACCCTAACTCCTGAACCTAACGTGTAACGAACCTAACCGCAACCCTAATCCCAAACCTAACCCTAACCCTAACCACTACCGTAACCCTAACCCTACCCCAAATTTAACCCTGAACTGTATCATAAACCCAACCCTAACGCTGAACCTAACCCTAACACTTACCTGCACCGTAAGCCTACCCCTAACCCTACCCCTAACCGTAACCCTAACCCTAACCTGTACCGTAACCCTAAACCTAACCCTAAACCTATCGCTAACCTGTACCGCAAACCTAACCCTAAACCAAAGCCTAACCCTAACCATGACCATAACCTGTACGGTAACCCTAACACTAACCCTCACCCCAACCCTAAGTTGTACCGTAACCCTAACCCTAAACCTAACCTCCTAACCCTAACCCTAACCTGTACCGTAACCCCTGACCCTAACCCTATCCCTACCCTGTACCGAAACCCCAACCCTAATCCTAAACTGTACCGTACCCCTTCCAGTGACACTAAACCTACCTGTACTGTGACTCTAACCCTAACCCTAACACTAACCTGTGCCGTAACCCTAACCCTAACACTAAACCTCACCCTAACTTGTGTCGAAACCCTAACCATACCCTAACCCTACACTTACAGAAACCCTAACCCTAACCCTAACCTGTACCGTGTAACTCCAACCCAAACCCTATACCTAACCCTAATGCTAACTTATACCTTAACCCTAACCCTAAACCTAACCGTAACCCTAACTTATTCTGTAATCCCTAATCCTAACCCAACCCTAACATGTACCACAACCCTTAACCTAACCCCACCGCAACCCAGCCTCGTAACCCTAACCCTAACCCTAACCTGTACAGCAACCCTAACACTAAACCTAACCTGTACGGTAACCGAAAACATACCCCTAACCCTGAGCTGTACCACATACCTAATCCTAACGCTAACCTAACCCTAACCCTAACCCTAACACTGACCCTAACCTGTACGGTAACCCTAACTCTAAACCTATCCCTAACTGAACACTAACCTGTACCGTAACACTAACCCTACCGCTCAACCTAACCCTAACCTGTGCCCTAACCATAACCCTAACCCTAACCCTAAACCTAAACCTTACCTGTACAGTAACCCTAACCCAAAACCTAAACCTAACCCTAACCTGTATCATAACCCTAAACCAACACTAACCCTAACCCTAACGCTAACCTATAACGTAACCCTAACCCTAAACCTTACCATAACCCTAACTTGTACCGTAATCCTAATCCTAAATCTAACCCTTACCTGTAACGAACCCTAACCCTAACCCTAACCCTAAACTATACCGTAACACTAACCCTAACCCTCAACCTAACCATAACCTGTACCGTAACCCTAACCCTAAACCTAACCCTAACTCCAACCCTAACTTTAACCAGTACCGTAACCCTAACCCTAACCTGTACTGTAACCCTAAACCTAACCCAAACCTAAGCCTAACCTGTACCATAACCCTTAACTCTTAACCCTAACTCTAACCCTAACCCTAACATTAAGCTGTACTATAACCCTAACCCTAACACTAACCCTAACCCAAACTGTACCATAACCCTAACCCTAACCCAAACCCTAACCCCAACCCTAACCCTAACCCCAACCTGTACCGTAAATTCATACCACTAACCCTAACCCAACCTGTACTGTAAACCTAACACTAACCCTAACCCTAACGCTAACCTGTACCGTAAACCTAACCCAAAGCCAAACCCTAACCCTAACCCTAACCCTAACCCCAACCTGTACCGTAACCATACCACTAACCCTAAGCCTAACCTGTACTGTAAAACTAACCCTAACCCTAACCCTCACCCTAACGCTAACCTGTACCGTACCCTAAACCTAACCCTAACCCTAACCTTAACCCTAACGTGTACCATAACCCTAAACCTAACGCTCACCCTACCCTAACCGGTACCGAAACCCTAAACTTACCCTAACCCTAAACCTAATCCTAACCCTAACCCTAACCCTAACCTGAATCGTTACCCTAACTCTAACCCAAAGCCTAACCCTAACCTGTACCTTAAATCTAACCCTAAACCTAACCCTAACCCTAACTCTGTACCGTAACCCTAAAACTAACACTAACCCTATCACTAAGCCTAAACTATACCGCAAACTATAACCCCAAACCCAACCGTAGCCCCACCCTGTACCGTGTAAACCCCAACCCTAACACTAACAGTAACCCTAACCTGTAACATAACACTAACCCTAAAACCTAAACCTAACCTGTACCAAGCATTCCTAATCCTAACCTTAAAACTAACCATAACCTGTACCGTAACCGTAACCCTAACCCTAAAACCAAACCCTAAACCTAACCTGAACCATAACCCTAAAACCTAACCCTAACCGTAACCTGTACCGAAACGCTAAACCTAAACCTAACCCTAAGATGTACCGCAACATTAACCCTAACCCTAAACCTAACCCTAAACTGTACGGTAACCCTAACCCTAAACCTAACATTAACGCTAACCCTAACCCTGAACCTAACGTGTAACGTAACCCTAACCGCAACCCTAATCCCAAACCTAACCCAAACCACTACCGTAACCCTAACCCTACCCCAAATTTAACCCTGAACTGTATCGTAAACCTAACCCTAACGCTAAACCTAACCCTAACACTTACCTGCACCGTAAGCCTACCCTAACCCTACCCCTAACCGTAACCCTAACCCTAACCTGTACCGTAACCCTAAACCTAACCCTAAACCTATCCCTAACCTGTACCGCAAACCTAACCTCAAACCAAAGCCTAACTCTAACCATGACCATAACCTGTACGGTAACCCTAACACAAACCCTAACCCTAACCCTAAGTTGTACCATAACCCTAACCCTAACCCTAACCCTAACCTGTACAGTAACCTGACCCTAACCCTATCCCTACCCTGTACCGAACCCTAACCCTAATCCTAAACTGTACCGTAACCCTTCCAGTAACACTAAACCTACCTGTACTGTGACCCTAACCCTAACCCTAACACTACCTGTGCCGTAACCCTAACCGAACAATAAACCTCACCCTAACTTGTATCGAAACCCTAACCATAACCCTAACCCTACACCTACAGAAACCCTAACCCTAACCCTAACCTGTACCGTAACCCTAACCCAAACGCTAAACCTAACCCTAATGCTAACTTATACCTTAACCCTAACCCTAAACCTAACCGTAACCCTAACTTATTCCGTAACCCTAATCCTAACCCTAACCCTAACATGTACCACAAACCTTAGCCTAACCCTAAT
>JAEUCK010008374.1:0-26675 GCA_017311455.1 Otocyon megalotis megalotis | reverse complement strand
TAGGGTTCGGGTAAGTGTTAGTGTTAGGGTTGCGGTACAGGTTAGGATTAGCGTTACGGTTATGGTTAATGTACAGGTTAGGGTTAGGGTTAGGGTTAGGTTTAGGATTAGGGTTGCGGTACAGGTTAGGGTAAGGTTTAGAGTTGGGGTACCATACAGGTTAGGGTAAGTGGTAGGCTTAGGGTTGCGGTTAGGTTAGGCTTAGGGTTAGGGTTAGGGTTACGGTTAAGGTACAGGTTAGGGTGAATGTTAAGGTTTAGTTTACTGTACAAGTTATGGTTATGTTTAGGTTTATGGTTAGGGTTACAGTATAGGTTAGTGTTAGGTTTAGGTTTAGGGTTAGGTTTAGGGTTACGGTACAGGTCAGCATTAGGGTTAGGTTTCGGGTTATGGTACAGGTAAGGCTTAGGTTTAGGGGTAAGGTTAGGGTTACGGTACAGGTTAGGGTTAGGTTTAGGGTCAGGTTTATGGTATAGGTTAGGGTTAGGGTTACGGTACAGGTTACAGTTAGGTGTTTAGGGTTAGGGTTATGGTACAAGTTAGGGATAGGGTTAGGGATAGGGATAGTGTTAGGGTTACCGTACAGGTTAGGTTCAGTGTTAGGGTTAGGTTTAGGGTTAGGGTTAGCTTTGCGGTACAGGATAGGGTTAGGGTTAGGGTTACCATACAGGTTAGGGTTAGGGTTAAGGTTTGGGTTAGGATTACGGTACGGGTTAGGGTTAGGGTTAGGGTTACTGTACAGGTTAGGGTTACGGTTAAGGTTAGGATTAGGATTGCAGAACAGGTTAGCATTTGGGTTAGGTTTAGGGTTAGGTTTAGGGTTACGGTACAGGTAAGGGTTAGGTTTAGGGGTAGCGTTAGGGTTACAGTACAGGTTAGGGTTAGGATTAGGGTTAGGTTTATGGTACAAGTTAGGGTTAAGGTTAGGGTTAAGGTTAGGGTTACGGTTAGGGTTAGTGTTAGCATTACCATACAGGTTAGTGTCAGGGTTATGGTTAGGTTTACCATAAAGGTAGGGTTAGTGTTAGGGTTAGGGTTAGGGTTGCAGTACATGTTAAGGTTAGCATTACGGTTTAGTTTCCGTACAGGTTAGGTTTAGGATTATGGTTAGGGTTAGGGTTACCGTACACGTTAGTGTCAGGGTTAGTGTTAGTGTTAGGGTAAGGGTTAGGGTTGCGTTACAGGTTAGGGCAATGGTTAGTGTTGGGGTTACCATACTGGTTAGGGTTAGGGTTAGGGTTATGTTGGGTACAGGTTACGGTTAGGGTTAGGGTTACGGTTATGGAACAGGTTAGCATTAGGCTTAGGGTTAGTTTTAGGGTAACGGTACAAGTTAAGGTTAGGGTTAGGGTTAGGGTTATGGTACAGGTTAGGTTTAAGTTCAGGGTTATGGTTAGTGTTAGGTTTACGGTACAAGTTATGGTTACGTTTAGGTTTAGGGCTAGGGTTATGGTGTAGGTTAGCTTTAGGCTTAGGGTTAGGGTTAGGTTTATGGTTACTGTACAGGTGAGGGTTAAGTTCAGGTTTAGGGTAGGGTTAGGGTTACAAAACAGGTTAGGGTTAGTGTCAGGGTTACGGTACAGGTTAGGGTTAGGGTTAGGGTTAGGGTTAGGTTTATGGTACCGTTTTGGTTTATAGTTAGGTTTAGGGTTAGGGTTACTGTACAGGTGAGGGTCAGGGTTAGAGTTAGGGTTAGGGTTAGGGTTGCGGTATAGGTTAGGGGTAGGTTTAGTTTAGGGTTAGGGTTAGGGTTAGTGTTACGTTACAATTGAGGGTTACGGTTAGCTTTAGGGTTAGGTTTATGGTATAGGATAGCGTTAGGGTAGGGTTAGTGTTAGGTTTAGTGTTACTGTACTTGTTAGGGTTCTGGATAGGGTTAGGTTTAGGGTTCAGGTTAGGGTTACGGTGCAGGTTAGAGTTAGGGTTAGGGTTAGGTTTCACTTACAGGTAGGGTTAGGGTAAGGGTTAGGGTTAGGGTTGTGGTACAGGTTAGGGTTAGCGTTACAGTTAGGGTTACTGTACAGGTTAGGGTTAGGGTTAGGGTTAGGGTTAGGGTTAGGGATAGGGATAGGGTTAGGGTTAGGTTTACCGTAAAGTTCAGTGTCAGGGTTTGGTTTAGGGTTAGGGTTAGGGTTAGGGTTAGGATTAGGGTTCCGGTACAGGTTAGGGTAAGGTTTAGAGTTGGGGTTACCATACAGGTTAGGGTAAGGTTTAGGCTAGGGTTGCGATACAGATTAGGCTTAGGGTTAGGGTTAGGGTTACGGTTAAGGTACAGGTTAGGCTGAAGTTTAGTGTTAGGGTTTAGTTTACTGTACAAGTTATGGTTATGTTTAGGTTTATTGTGAGGGTTACGGTATAGGTTAGCATTAGTTTTAGGGTTAGGGTTAGGTTTAGGGTTACGGTACAGGTCAGCATTAGGGTTAGGTTTAGCGTTACGGTACAGGTTAGCGTTAGGTTTAGGGTCAGGTTTATGGTACAGGTTAGGGTTAGGGTTAGGGTTAAGGTTAGGGTTAGGGTTACGGTACAGGTGAGGGTTAGGTTTAGGTTTAGGGTTAGGGTTATGGTACAAATTAGGGTTAGGGTTAGGGTTAGGGTTAGTGTTAGGGTTCCCGTACAGGTTAGGGTCAGGGTTATGGTTAGGTTTAGGGTTAGGTTTAGGGTTGCGGTACAGGTTAGGTTTAAGGTTAGGGTTAGCGTACAGGTTAGGGTTACGGTTAAGGTTAGGGTTAGGATTGCGGTACAGGTTAGGTTTAGGTTTAGGGTTACCGTACAAGTTAGGGTTAGGGTTAGGGGTAGGGTTAGGGTTACAGTACAGTTTAGGGCTAGGTTTAGGGTTAGGTTTATGGTACAAGTTAGGGTTAAGTTTAGGGTTAGGGTTAGGGTTAGTGTTAGCATTACCATACAGGTTAGGGTAGGGTTAGGGTTAGGTTTACCATAAAGTTAGGGTTAGTGTTAGGGTTAGGGTTAGGGTTGCGGTACAGGTTAGGGTTAGCGTTACGGTTAGGGTTACCGTACAGGTTAGGTTTAGGATTAGGGTTAGGTTAGGGTTAGGGTTAGGGTTAGGGTTAGGCTTACCGTACATGTTAGTGTCAGGTTTAGTGTTAGTGTTAGTGTTAGGGTAAGGGTTAGGGTTGCGTTACAGCTTAGGGCAATGATTAGTGTTGGGGTTACCATACTGGTTAGTGTTAGGGTTAGGGTTATGTTGGGTACAGGTTACGGTTAGGGTTAGGGTTACGGTTATGGAACAGGTTAGCATTAGGTTTAGGGTTAGGTTTAGGGTAACGGTACAAGTTAGGGTCAGGGTTAGAGTTGGGGTTACCGTATAGGTTAGGTTGAGGTTTAGGGTTAGGGTTGCGGTACCGGTTTCGGTTAGGGTTCCGGATCCGGATAAGGTACAGGTGAGGGGGAAGTTTAGTGTGCGGGTTAGGTTTTCAGTACAAGTTAGGGTTACGGTTCGGTTATTGGTTAGGATTGCGGTATAGGTTAGCTTGAGGCTTAGGGTTAGGTTTAGGGTTACGGTACAGTTTAGCATTAGGATTAGGTTAGAGTTAGGTTTAGGGTTACACTACAGGTAAGGGTTAGGTTTAGGGGTTGGGTTAGGGTTACGGTACAGGTTAGGATTAGGGTTAGGGTCAGCGTTACAGTACAGGTTAGGGTTAGGGTTATGGTTATTGTTATGGTACAGGTTAGGGTTAGGGTTAGGGTTAGGGTTAGGGTTAGGGTTACCGTACAGTTTAGGGTCAGGTTTAGGGTTAGGTTTAGGGTTAAGGTTAGCGTTGCGGTACAGGTTAGAGTTAGGGTTAGGGTTAGGTTTCCCGTACAGGTTAGGGTTAGGGTTAGAGTTAGGGTTAGGGTTATGGTACAGGTTAGCTTTAGGGTTAGGGTTAGCGTTACAGTACAGGTTAGGGTTAGGGTTAGGTTTAGGGTTATGATACATGTTATGGTTAGTTTTAGGGTTAGGGTTATGGTACAGGTTTGGGATAGGGTTAGGGTTAGCGTACGGTACAGGTTAGGTTTAAGTTTAGTTTTAGGGTTAGGGTTAGGTTTATGGTACAATTTAGTGTTACGGTTAGGTTAGGGTTAAAGTTATGGTATAGGGTAGCGTTAGGGTTAGGGTTAGGTTTAGGGTTACGGTACAGGTTAAGTTTACGGTTAGGGTTAAGGTTAGGGTTACGGTACTGGTTAGGGTTAGGTTTAGGTTTAGGGTTAGGGTTCGGTTACAGCTTAGGGTTATTGTTATGATTACGGCATAGGTTAGCCTTAGGGTAGGTTTAGTTTTAGGGTTACACTACAGGTTAGGGTTACGGTTAGGGTTAAGGTAGGTTTATGGTATAGGTTAGCGTTAGGGTTAGTGTTAAGGATTTGTGTTACTGTATAGTTTAGGGTTCGGGTTCAGGTTAGGGTTAGGATTAGGGTTAGGTTTAGGATTAGGGTACAGGTTATGCTTAGGTATAGGGTTTGGGTAGGGTTATGTAAGAGGTTATGATATGGTTAGGGTTAGGTTTACCGTACAGGTAGGGTTAGGGTTAGGGTTAGGGCTTGGGTTGCGGTGGAGGTTAGGGTTAACGTTACGGTTAGGGTTACCATACAGGTTAGGGGAGGGTTAGGGTTTTGGTTTGGTTAGGGTTAGGTTTGCGGTTAGGTTAGGGTAAGGGTTAGGGTTGGGGATACCATACTGGTTAGGGTTAGGGTTAGTGTTATGGTACAAGTTAGGGTTACAGTTAGGTTTATGGTTAGGGTTACGGTAGTTTAGCATTAGGGTTAGGGTTAGGGTTAGGTTTAGGGTTACGGTACACATAGGGTTAGGTTTAGGTTTAGTGTTAGGGTTAGGTTTAGTGTTATGGTACAGGCAAGGGTTAGGTTTAGGGGTAGGGTTAGGGTTACGGTACAGGTTAGAGTTAGGGTTACATTTAGGGTTACGGTACCGGTTAGGATTAAGGTTAGGGTTAGGGTTAGTGTTAGGGTTACGGTACAAGTTATGGTTACGTTGAGGTTTAGGGCTAGGGTTATGGTATAGGTTAGCGTTAGGTTTAGGGTTAGGTTTAGGGTTACGGTACAGGTTAGGGTTAATTTCAGGGTTAGGGTAGGGTTAGGGTTACGAAACGGGTTTGGGGTAGGGTTAGGCTTACGGTACAGGTTAGCATTAGGGTTAGGGTTAGGGTTACGGTACATGTTCGGGTTAGGTTTAGTGTTAGGGTAGTGGTACAGGTTATCGTTAGTTTTAGGGTTAGGTTGGTTTACGGTACAGGTTAGGGTTAGGGTTAGGGTTAGGGTTAGGGTTATGGTAGAGGTTAGGTTTAAGTTTCGGTTTAGGGTTAGTGTTATGTTTACGGTATAAGTTATGGTTACGTTTAGGTTTAGTGCTAGGGTTATGGCATAGGTTAGCGTTAGGTTTAGGATTAGGGTTAGGTTTAGAGTTATGGTCAGGTTAGGATTAAGTTCAGGGTTAGGGTAGGGATAGGGTTACGAAACAGGTTAGATTAGGGTTAGGGTTACGGTACACGTTAGGGTTAGGGTTATGGTTATGGTTAGGGTTAGGTTTATGGTACCTTTTAGGTGTATGGTTAGGTTAGGGTTAGGGTTACCGTACAGGTGAGGGTCAGGGTTAGAGTTAGGGTTAGGGTTAGGGTTGCAGAATAGCTTAGGGTTAGGTTTAGGTTAGGGTTAGGGTTAGGGTTAGGGTTAGTGTTACTGTACACGTTAGGGTTCGGAATAGGGTTAGGTTTAGGGTTCGGGTTAGGGTTACGCTACAGGTTAAGTTTAGGGTTATGGTTAGGTTTCACATACAGGTAGGGTTAGGGTAAGGGTTAGTGTTAGTTTTGCGGTACAGGTTACGGTTAGCGTTACGGTTCGGGTTACTGTACAGGTTAGGGTAGGGTTAGGGTAAGGTTTACCGTAAAGTTTATTGTCAGGGTTTGGGTTAGGGTTAGGGTTAGGTTTAGGATTAGGGTTGCAGTACAGGTTAGGGTCAGGTTTAGAGTTGGGGTTACCTTACACGTTAGGGTAAGGGTTAAGCTTAGAGTTGCGGTACAGGTTAGGCTTAGGGTTAGGGTTAGGGTTACAGTTAAGGTACAGGTTAGGCTGAAGGTTAGTGTTAGGGTTAAGTTTACTGTACAAGTTATGGTTATGTTTAGGTTTATGGTTAGGGTTACAGTATAGGTTAGCGTTAGTTTTAGGGTTAGGGTTAGGTTTAGGGTTACGGTACAGGTCAGCATTAGGGTTAGGTTTAGGGTTACGGTACAGGTAAGGGTTAGGTTTAGGGGTAGGGTTAGGGTTACGGTACAGGTTAGGGTTAGGTTTAGGGTCAGGTTTATGGTACAGGGTAGGGTTAGGGTCAAGGTTAGGTTTACGGTACAGGTAAGGGTTAGGTTTAGGTTTAGGGTTAGGGTTAGGGTACAAGTTAGTGTTAGGGTTAGGGTTAGGGTTAGTGTTAGGGTTACTGTACAGGTTTGGGTCAGGGTTAGAGTTAGTTTTAGGATTAGGGTTACCATTGCAGTACAGTTTACGGTTAGGGTTAGGGTTACCGTCAGGTTAGTGTTAGGGTTAAGGTTAGGGTTAGGATTGCGGTACAGGTTAGGGTTAGGTTAGGGTTACCATACAGGTTAGGGTTAGGGTTAAGGTTAGGGTTAGGATTGAGGTACAGGTTAGCATTAGGGTTAGGTTTAGGGTTAGGTTTAGGGTTACGGTACAGGTAAGGGTTAGGTTTAGGGGTAAGGTTAGGGTTACGGTACAGGTTAGGGTTAGGGTTAGGGTTACGGTACAGGTTAGGGTTAGGTTTCGGGTTAGGTTTAGGTTTATGGTGCAATTTAGTGTTAGGGTTAGGCTTAGGGTTAGGGTTAGTTTTAGCATTACCAAACAGGTTAGGGTCAGGGTTAGGGTTAGGTTTACCATAAAGGTAGGGTTAGTGTTAGGGTTAGGGTTAGGGTTGCGGTACAGGTTAGGGTTAGCGTTACGGTTAGGGTTACTGTACAGGTTAGTTTTAGGATTAGGGTTAGGGTTAGGGTTAGGGTTACTGTACACGTTAGTGTCAGGGTTAGTGTTAGTGTTAGGGTAAGGGTTAGGGTTGCGTTACAGGTTAGGGCAATGTTTAGTGTTGAGGTTACCATACTGGTTAGGGTTATGGTTAGGGTTATGTTGGGTACAGGTTATGGTAGGTTTTGAGTTAGGGTTACGGTTAGGGTTAGGGTTAGGGTTAGGGTTCAGGTAAGGTTTAGTGTTAGGATTAGTGTTAGGGTTAGGGTTAGGTTTATGTTTAGTGTTAGGGTTAGGGTACAGGTAAGGGTTACGGTTAGGGGTATCTTTGGGGTTAGGTTTAGGGTTATGGTCCGGGTTAGTGTTAGGTTTATCGTTAGGCTACGGGTAAGCGTTATGGTTAGGGTTAGGGTAAGGGTTAAGTTTACGGTATGGGTTAGGGGTAGGGTTCTTGTTCGGTTAAGGTTTAGGGTTAGGGTTATGGTTATGGTTAGGGTTAGCTTAAGGCTTAGGGTATGGTTAAGGGTTACGGTTAGGGTTAGGGTTAGGTTTAGGGTTAGGGTACGGGTATGGGTTAAGGTTAGGTTTAGGTTTAGGGTTACTGCCCGGGTTAGGGTTAGGGTTAGGGTTACTGTTAGGGTTCGGTTAAGGGATAGGTTTAAGTTTACGGATAGGCTTAGGGTCATGTTTCGGTTACGGGTAAGGGTTACGGTTAGGGATAGGGTAGGATTATGGTTAGGGTTAGGGAAAAGGAAGGGGTTATGGTTAGGGTTAGAATTAGGTTTAGGGTTACGGGACGGGTTAGGTTTTTCGTTAGGGTTCGGGTAAGTGTTAGGGCTAGGGTTAGGGGAAGGGAAGGGTTTACGTTTAGGGTTAGAGTTAGGTTTAGGTTTACGGGACGGGTTAGGGTTTGGGTAGGGTTCGGGTAAATGTTAGGATTAGGGTTAGATTTAGTGTTAGGGTACAGGTAAGGGTTATGTTTAGGGTTAGGGTTAGGGTTAAGTAGGGTAAGGTTTATGATTACAGTTAGATTTAGGTTTAAGGTTACGGTATGGGTTAGTGTTAAGTATAGGGTTAGGGTTCGGATAAGGGTTAGGGGTAGGTTTAGGGTTAGTTTTAGGGTTAGGGTTATGGTACGTGTTAGGGCTAGGGTTAGGATAAGGTTTAGGGTTAGGTTTCGGGTAAGGTTTAGGGTTAGGTTTCCGGTTAGGGTTACGGTATGGCTTAGGATTTGGGTTAGGGTTAGTGTTTGGATAAGGGTTAGGGTTAGGTTAAGGGTTAGGGTACGTGTAATGATTACCTTTAGGGCTAGGGTTAGTGTAAGTTTAGGGTTACGTTTAGGATTAGGTATATGGAACGGGTTACGATTAGGGTAAGGGTTAGGGTTAGGGTTAGGTTAAGGGTTAGGGTTCAGATTAGGTTTAGGGTACATGTAAGAGTTAGGGTCAGAGTTAGGGTGAAGTTATGGGTAGGGTAAGTGTTACGGTAGGGTTAGGGTTTGAGTTAGGGTTATGGTTAGGGTACGGGTAAGGATACGTTTAGGTTGAGGAAGGCTTAGGGTTACGGTACGGGTTAGGCTTAGAGCTAGGGTTAGGGTGGGTAAGATTTAGGGTTAGGGTTAGGGTTAGGGTACGGTTAAGGGTGACGGTCAGGTTAGGTAAGGGTTAGGGTTAGGGTATAGTTTAGGGTTACGGTTAGGGTTAGGGTTAGAGTTAGGGTTAGGGTACGGATAAGTGGTACGGTTAGTGTTAGGGTTAGGGTGAGGTTTACGGTAAGGTTAAGTGTTAGGGTTAGGTTTAGGGTTACGTTATGGGTTAGGATTAGGGTTAGGGTTCGGGTAAGTGTTAGGGTTAGGGTTAGGGTTAGATTTAGGGTTAGGGTACGGGTTATGTTTACGTTTATTGTTAGGTTATGTTTAAGGATAGGGTACGTGTAAGGGTTACTGTTAGTGTTAGCGTCGGGTTAGGGTTACGATACGGGTTAAGGGTAGGGTTAGGGTTTGTGTAAGGGTTACGGTTAGGGTTAGGATTAGGGTTACGGTACGGGTTAGATTAGGGTACGGCGAAGGGTTAGGGTTAGCGTTATGGTTAGCTTTAGAGTTAGGGTTAGGGTACGAATAGGGGTTATGGTTAGGGTACGGGTAATGGTTACTTTTAGGGTTAGGGTTAGGATTAAGTTTAGGTTGAGGGTACGGGTAAGTGTTACGTTTAGGGTTAGGTTAAGGGTATGGGTAAGGGTTACGTTTAAGTTTAGGGTTAGGGTTAGGGTTAGGGTTAGGGTTACGATACGGGTTTGTGTTAGGGTTAGGGTTAGTTTTCGGGTTAGGGTTAGGGTTAAGGTACAGGTTAGAGTTAAGGTTAGGGTTAGGGTACGGGTAACGGTTATGGTTATGGTTAGGGTTAGGGTACTTGTAACGGTTATGGTTATGGTTAGGGTTAGGGTACAGGTAAGTTTTAGGGTTAGGATTAGGGTTAGGTTTAGGGTTAGGGTACCTGTTAGGGTTACGGTTATGTTTAGCGTTAGGGTTAGGGTTACGGTACGGTTAGGGTTAGTGTTAGGGTTCGGGTAAGGGTTAGGGTTAGTGTTAGGGTTAGGATTAGGGTTCAGGTTATGGTACGGGTAAGGTTTAGGTTTAGGGATATGGTTAGCGTTAGGGTTAGGGTTAGGGTACGGTTAAGGTTTAGGTTTAGGGTTAGGTTTAGGGTATGGGTATGATTACGTTTAGGTTAGGGTTATGGTTAGGGTAAGGATAAGAGTTACGGATAGGGATAGGGTTAGGTTTAGGGTAACTGTACGGTGTAGGGTTAGGTTTAGGGTTCGGGTAAGGGTTAGCTTTAGGGTTAGGGTTAGGGTACGGTTTAAGGTTATGGTTAGGGTTAGTGTTAGTTTTATGTTTAGGGTTAGGGTACGGTACAGGTTAGGGTTAGGCTTAGGTTTAGGGTTAGTTTTTGGTTACGGTACAGGTTAGGGTTAGGTTTAGGGTGACTGTACGGGTAAGTGTTAGGGTTAGGTTTAGAGTTTGGGTAAGGGTTAGGGTTAGGTTTAGGGTGACTGTACGGGTAAGTGTTACGGTTAGGTTTAGAGTTTGGGTAAGGGTTAGGGTTAGGTTTAGGGTGACTGTACGGGTAAGCGTTAGGGTTAGGTTTAGAGTTTGGGTAAGGGTTAGGGTTAGGGTATGGGTAAGAATTATGGTTAGGTTTAGGTTTAGGGTTAGTGATCGTGTTAGTGTAGGGTAAGGTTTACGGTTAGTGTTAGGGTACGGGTAAGGGTTATGGTTAGGGTTAGGATTAGGGTTTACGGTACATGTTAGGATTAGGGTTAGGTTTAGGGTTCAGGAAAGGGTTATGGTTAGGGTTAGTTTTAGGTTTTGGTTAGGGTTATGGTTAGCGTGAGGATTAGGGTTAGGGTACATTTAAGGTTTACGGTTAGGTTTAGGGTTAGGGTACGGGTAAAGGTAAGGGTTAGGGTTAGTGTTAGTGTTAGGTTTAGGGTACGGGTAAGGTTTACGGATAGGGTTAGGTTTAGGGTTAGGTTTAGAGTTAGTGTTAGGGTTACGGTATGGGGTAGGTTTAGTGTTAGGGTTAGGTTTCGGGTAAGGGTTAGGCTTAGCGTTAGGGCTAGGGAACAGGTAAGTGTTACGGTTAGAATTACGGTTAGGTTTACGGTACAGTTTAGGTTTAGGGTTAGGGTTACGGTATGGGTTAGGTTTAGGGTTAAGGTTAGGGTTCGGGTAAGTTTTAGGGTTAGGGTTAGGGTTAGCGTTAGGGTTAGGGTTAGGGTACGGGTAAGGATTATGGTTAGGGTTAGCGTTAGGGTTAGGGTTACGGTACGGGTTAGGGTTAGGTTTAGGGTTAGGGTTAGGGTTCGGGTAAGGGTTAGTGTTAGGGTTAGGGTTAGGTTTAGGGTTAGGGGTCAGGGTTAGGGTTAGGTTTAGGTTTAGTGTTTTAGGGTTCGAATTAGGGTTTTAGTTAGTGTTAGAGTTAGGTTTAAGGCACAGATTAGGGTTAATGTTAGGGTTACTTTTAGGGTATGGTTTGGGTTGGGGTAATGTTTAGGGTTATGTTACAGGTTAGGCGTAGGTTTAGTGTTAGTGTTAGGGTATGGTTTAGGTTTAGGTTAAGTTTAGGGTTAGGGTACAGGTTTGGGTACGGGTTAGGTTTAGGGTAATGGTAAGGGTTAGGTTATGCGTAGGGTTAGGTGTGGGTACGTGTTAGGGTTTAGCTTAGGGTTAGGATTAGGATTAAGTTACATGTTAGGTTAAGTGTTAGGTTATGGGTTAAGTTTAGGGTATGTTTAGGGTTAGGTTTAGGGTTAGGATAGGGTTAGGGTCAGGGTTAGGTTAGGTTTGGCTATGGGTTAGGTTTAGGGTTAGGGTATGGTTTATTTTTAGGGTTAGGGTATGGGTTAGGTGTAGAGTATGGGGACGGGTTAGGTTTAGGGTATGGGTTACTGTACTTGTTAGGGTTAGGGTACGGGTACGGGTTAGGTTACGTGTTTGGCTTATGTTACCGGTTAAGGAATGGTTTAAGGGTAGGTTACGGTATAGGTTTAGGGTTAGTTTATGTGTTAGTGTACCTGTTAGGGTTGGGTTATGGGTTAGGGTTAGGGTAAGGGTTATTTTAAGGGTTAGGGCACAGGTTAGGTACTGGTATAGTTAGATTTAAGGGTAGGGAATGGGTCCGGTTTAGGTAATGGGTTAGGGTTATGGTTGGGTTTAGGGGTTAGGGTTCGTTTTAGGGATGAGGGTTTAGTGTTAAGGTTTGTGTAAGTGTATGGGTTAGGGTACGTGTTTTGTTTAGGTTTAGGGTTATGGTTATTTTATGGTTAGGGATACGGATTAGGATTAGGGTATGGGGACGTGTTAGGTTTTAGGTTCGGGTCAGAGTATTGGTTAAGGTTAGGGAACGGGTACGGTTTAGGGGACAAGTTATGCTTAGGGTATTGGTACATGTTAGGGTAAGGGTATGGGTTAGGGATTGGGCACGGGTTAGGTTACGGGTTAGGTTTAGGGTACGTGTGTGGTTTAGGGTAAGCGTTCATGTTAGGTTACAGGGGCGGGTTGGGGTTCAGGTTAAAGGTCGGGTAGGTTTAGGGTTAGGTTACTTGTTAGGGTATGGGTTAGGTTAGCATTATGGTTAGGGTACGTGTTAGGGTATTGGTTAGAGTCGGGTAGGTTTTGGGTTAGGGTACGTGTTCCGGGTTAGGGGTAAGGGGTTAAGGTTTGGGTAAGTGCTATGATGAGGGTACAGGTTAGGGTTAGGGTATGGGTATGGGTGAGGTTATGTGTCTAAGTACAGGCCTGTCACATCCACATGCTTTACACACAATCTCTTCCAGCAGTCAACTAGCTGCGTTCTTATGGCAGTGATAACGTAGCAGTGTTCTAACTCAGTAGTTTCCAATAATACCACTCTACTGCACCTGGAGACACCTTCCAGGTCTGCATTATTCCACTTGCGTCTCACAAGCCTCTGACAAACGTCTATGGTGAAGATGTTTGAAACCTATTCTGCAGGCAGTATGGAACTGTGAGGGACTCGGTGTGAGCTCAACATTCAGAAGTAATTTGCCTTTGGACACTGGGTTCAGCTAGCTTCTCACGTATGTAACTTAGTATGTAACGCCAGTCTAAGACAGGAATTATTAGGAAATAGCTGGATTGAGCTTGGAGGCAATAGTCTTGTGGGACTGGACTTTCCAATTACCTCTCCCAACACAGCAGTCACGCATCGAGCCAAGGCCTTTTAGGAACACCGTGTACCTGCAGGCCGGGTGTGGGATGTACAGGCCATATGATCAACTCTCAGAATTGTGTTTGCCTGCGAGGCACATGTCTGCTACCCCCTCATACATGGGAATTAGAAGTAGATACTCTCTGATTGTAGAAGGCCATTGGAAATCACTGTATTCAACTCAGATACACGTGAGTACAGGCCTGACACTTCCACATGCTTTTCTCACAACCTCTCCCTGCACGTAACATAAGGATGTTAGCAGCTACGTCTACAGGCAGGCAGGGTGCCTGAGGGTCCTGCCTTGAGCTCAACTCTCAAAAGGAAGCAAGCCTCGAAGGCAGCTTAATCCTAGCTTCGTTCTTATGGCCGTGAGAATGTAGTTACATTGTAAGTAGAGGTTCCATGTATACCACTCTATTGCACCTGGAGACACAAGCATTGAAGTCTGCAGGTAGCCCCTTGTGTCCTATCAGTTTCTGAAAAACATGTCTATTGAGGATGTTCGAAATTCCATCTGAAGGCCGGTTGGAACTCGGAGGGACTGGGGGTGAGCTCGACTCTGGGAATTTACGGATTAGGGAAAGCAATAGGGGAGGGTTAAGTTTAGGGTTAGGTTTAGGGTACGGGCTGTTTTAGGTAACGAGTTAGCATTAGAGTTAGGGTTAGGGACAGTGCTTAGATTAGGGTAAGTGTTAGGGTTAGGGTTTAGGTTTAAGGTTAGGATATGGGTTAGAAGACGGGTTAGGGTTATGGTTCGGTTAGGGTACAGGTTAGGGTTACGGGACGGGTTAGGGTTAGGGTTAGGGTTAGGGTATGGGTAAGTGTTAGGGTTAGGGTTAGGTTTAGTGTTAGGGTATGGTAAGGTATACGATTAGCGTTAGGTTTAGTTTTAGTGTTAGTGTTAGGGTTAGGGTAGGGTTACGGTACAGGTTAGGGTTAGTGTTAGGGTTAGTATTAGGGTTAGTGTTCGTGTAAGGGTTAGAGTTAGGCTTAGGGTTAGGTTACGGTTAAGGGTTACGGTTAGGTTTAGGTTTAGGGTTAGGGTTAGGTTTAGGATTAGGGTACGGGTAATGGTTACGGTTAGGGTTAGGGTTAGCTTAGGGTAGGGTATCGGTAAGGATTACGGTTAGGGTTAGGGTAAGGAGGGTTAGTGTTAGGTTTAGGGTACAGGTAAGATTTACGGTTAGGGTAAGGGTTAGGGTTAGGGTTAGGGTTAAGGTACAGGTTAGGGTTAGGGTTAGGGTTCGGGTAAGGTTTAGGGTTACGGTTAAGGTTACGGATATGTTTAGGGGAAAGTTAAGGGGTACGGTTAGGGTTAGGTTTAGGGTTAGGAGTTGGGTTACGGTACGGGTAAGGCTTAGGGTTACGTTTAGAGTTAGAGTTAGGTTTAGGGTTAAGGTACGGGTAAGGGTTAGGGTTAGTGTTAGGGTAGGGTACGGGTAAGGGTTACGGTAAGGGTTAGGGTTAGGGTACGGGTAAGCGTTACAGTTAGGGTTAGAGTTAGGTTTAGGGTTAGGGTACGGGTAAGGGTTAGAGATAGTGTTAGGGTTCGGGTAAGTTTTAAGTTGAGGGTTATGGGTAGGGTACGGGTAAGGGTTACTGTTTGAGTTAGGGTTAGGTTGAGTGTTACCGGATGGGATAGGGTAAGGGTTAGGTTTAGGGTACGGGTAAGGGTTACTGTTTGAGTTAGGGTTAGGTTGAGTGTTACCGGATGGGATAGGGTAAGGGTTAGGTTTAGGGTACGGGTAAGGGTTACGGTTAGGTTTAAGTTTAGGGTTAGGGTACGGGTAAGGGTTACGGTTAGGGTTAGTGTTAGGTTTAGGGTTAGGGTTCGGGTTCAGTTAAGGGTTACGGTTAGGGTTAGGGTTAGGTTAAGGGTTATGGTACGATAAGGGTTAGGGTTCGGTAAGGGTTAGGGTTAGGTTTAGGGTTAGCGTTAGGGTTAGGGTTAGGTTATGGGGAAGGGTTATGGTAAGGGTTAGGGTTAGGGTACGGGTAAGGGTTACGGTTATGTTTAGGATTAGGGTTAGGGTTACGGTACGGGTAAGGGTTAGGGTTCGGTTTAGTTTTAGGGTTATGGTACGGGTTAGTGTTAGGGTTAGGGTTTGGGATCGGGTAATGGTTAGGTTTAGCGTAAGGGTATAGGGTACAGGTAAGGGTAAGCGTTACGGTTAGGGTTAGCGTTAGTGTTAGGGTTAGGGTTACATAACGGGTTAGGTTTAGGATTAGGGTTGGGGTTCAGTTAAGGTTTAGGGTTAGGTTTAGGGTTAGGTTACGGGTAAGGGTTGTGGTTAGGGTTAGGGTTAGGGTTAGGGTTAGGGTTAGGGTTAGGGTTAGGGTATGGGTAAGTGTTAGGTTTAAGTTTAGGCTACAGTTAAGTGTTACGGTTAGGTTTAGGGTTAGGTAAGGGTTAGGGTTATGGTACAGATTAGGGTTAGGGTTAGGGTTAGGGTTAATGTGTGGGTAAGGGTTACAATTAGGGTTAGGATTAAGGTTAGTGTTAGTGCAAGTGTTACGGTACGGGTTAGGGTTAGGCTTAGGTTACGGTTAGGTTTCAGGGAAGGGTTGGTTTTAGGTTTAGGGTTAGTGTATGGGTAAGGGTTACAGTTAGGGTGAGGGTAAGGTTTAGGGTTAGTTTACGGGTAAGGGTTACGGTTAGGGTAAGGGTAAGCGGTTAGGGTTAGGGTAAGGGTAAGTTTACGGGTAAGGGTTAGGGTTAGGGTAAGGGTAAGCGTTAGGTTTAGAGTTATGGTAAGGATACGGGTAGGGTTAGGTTTAGGTTTCAGGTTCAGTAATGGTTAGGGTTAGGGTTAGCGTTAGGGTTAGGGTTAGGTTTCGGGTAAGGTTTATGGTAAGGGTTAGGGGCAGGGTTAGTGTTAGTGTATGGTTAAGGGTTACGGTGAGTGTTAGGGTTCGGGTTAGTGTTACAGAACGTGTTAGGGTTAGGGTTAGTGTTAGATTTAGGGTTAGGGTTATGGTACGGGTTAGCGTTAGGGTTAGGGTTAGGGTTAGGGTAAGGGTATGGATTAGTGTTAGGTTTGGGTTGGGGTTCGGGTAAGGGTTAGGTTTAAGGTTAGGGTTAGCGTACGGTAAGGGTTACGGTTAGGTTTAGGGTTAGGGTTAGGTTTATGGTTACGGTACGGTTTAGGTTTAGGGTTAGAGTTAGGGTTCGGGTAAAGGTTAGGGTTAGGGTTAGGGTACGGGTAAGGGTTGGTTAGGGTTAGGTTTAGGTTAAGGGTTACGGTATGGGTTAGGGTTAGGATTAGGGTTAGGGTTCGGGTAAGGGTTAAGTTGAGAGTTAGGGTTAGGGTACGGGTAAGGGTTATGGTTAGTTTTAGGGTTAGAGTTAGGGTTAGATTTAGGGTTAGGTTTTGGGTAAGGGTTAGGGTTAGGGTTAGGGTTAGGATACGGGTAAGGGTTAGAGTTAGGGTTAGCATTAGGTTTATTGTTAGGGTTATGGTTCGGGAAAGGGTCAGGGTTAGGGTTAGGGTTAGATTATGGGTAAGGGTTAGTTTAGGGTTAGAGTTAGGTTTAGGGTCAGGGTTATGGTATGGGTTAGGGTTAGATTTAGGTTTAGGGTTAGGGTTATGGTAGGGGTTAGGTTTGGTTAGGTTTTAGGGTTAGGTTAGGGTTAGGTTTAGTGTACGGGTAAGGTAAGTGTTATGGTTAGGGTTCGGGTTAGGATTATGTTAGGGTTAGGGTTTGTGTAAGGGTTAGGATTAGGGTGAGGATTAGTGTCAGGGTACAGGTAGGGGATCCGGTTAGATTTAGGGTTAGGATTAGGGTTAGGGTTGAGATTAGTGTTTGGTATGGGTAAGGGTTAGGGGTAGGGTAGGTTTCGGGTAAGGGTTAGGGTTAGGGTAAGGGTAAGCGTTATGTTTAGGGTTAGGGTTAGTGTTAGGATTAGTGTTAGGGTTAGGGTTAGGGTACGGGTAAGGGTTAGGTTTAGGGTTAGGTTTCGGGTTACGGTACGGGTTAGGGTTAGGGTTAGGGTTAGGGTATGGTTAAGGTTTACGGTTAGGGAAAGGGTTAGGGTTAGGGTTAGGTTTAGGGTATGGGTAAGGGTTACAGTTAGGGTTAGGGTTAGGGTTATGGTATGGGTTAGGGTTAGGGTTAGGGTATCGTTACGGCTTTGGGTTAGGTTTAGGGTTCAGGTAAGGGTAGGTTTAGGGTTAGGATTAGGTACAGGTAAGGGTTATTGTTAGGTTGAGGGTTAGGTTTGGGTTATGGTTAGGGTAAGGGTAACGTTTACGGTTAGGGTTAGGGTAAGGGTTAGGTTCGGTCTCGGGTAAGGGTTATGATTAAGGTTAGGATTAGGGTTATGGTTAGGGTATGGGTAAGGTTTATGGTTAGGGTTAGAGTTAGCGTTAGGGTTAGGGTTAGTGTTATGGTTCGTTTTAAGTTAAGGGTTAGGGTTACAGTGTGGGTTAGGGTAAAGGTAAGGTTTAGGTTTAGGGTTAGGTTTAGGGTATGGGTAAGGTTTATGTTTAGTGTTATGGTCAGGGTGTGGGTAAGGGTTACGGTTAGCGTTAGGGTTTGGGTTAGGGTTAGGGTACAGGGGAGGGTTGCGGTTAGGTTTAGGGTTAGGGTTACGGTCTGGGTTAGGGTTAGGTTAGGGTCTGGGTTCGGGTAAGGGTTAGGGTTAGGGTTATGGTTAGGGTACGAGTAAGGGTTACGGTTAGGGTTAGGGTTAGTGTTACGGTACGTGTAAGGGTTACAGTTAGGGTTAGGTTTAGGTTGGGTTAGTGTTAGGGTTAGGATACGGTAAGTGTTACGGTTAGTGTTACAGTTAGGGTCAGGGTTAGAGTTAGGGTGAGGGTACTGGTAAGGGTTATGGTTAGGATTAGGGTTAGGGTTAGGGTACGGGTTAGGGTTAGGGTTAGTGTTCGGGTAAGGGTTAGGGTTCGGTTTAGGTTTGGGTACGGGTAAGGGTTACGGTTAGGGTTAGGGTTAGGGTTAGGGTTAGCGTTCCGGTACTGTTTAGGGTTAAGTTTAAGTTTAGGGTATGTGTAAGGATAGGGTTAGTGTACGGGTTTGGGTTACGGTTCAATTTACGTTTATGGTTCGGGTAAGGGTTAGGGTTAGTGTTAGGGTTAGGGTTAGGGTAACAGTTACGGTTAGGGTTAGGAGGGTTAGTAGGTGTTAGGCTTGGGGGGTTAGGGGTAAGGGTTACGCTTAGGGTTAAGTGTAGGGCTAGAGTTTGGTTAGGGTTAGGTTTAGGGTTAAGGTATGGTTAAATTTAGGGTTAGGGTTACAGTTAGGGTTAGGTTTAGTGTTAGGGATCGTGTAAGGTTTAGGGTTAGGGATAGGGTAAGGGTACAGATAAGGTTTACGGTATGGTTAGGTTTAGGGTTAAGGTTAGGGTTAGGTACGGGTAAGGGTTACAGTGAGGGTTAGGTTTAGGGTTGGTGTTACGGGACAGGTTAGGGTTAGGGGTAGGGTTAGTGTTAGGGTTAGGTTTAGGCTTAGGGTACAGATAATGGTTACGGTTAGGGTTATGGTTAGACATAGGGTAGGGTTAGGGTTAGTGTTATGGTATGGGTTAGGGATACATTTGGGTTATGGTTAGGGTTAGGTTTAGGTTTAGGATTAGTGTTACGGTTCAGGTTAGGGTTAGGATTAGGTTTAGGGTTAGGGTTATGGTATGGGTTAGGGTTAGGCTTAGATTACTGGAAGCGTACGGGTTAGAGTTAGGGTTACGGATCGGTAAGGGTTAGGGTTAGGGTAAGGGTTAGGTATGGGTAGGGGTTACGGTTAGGTTTAGGGTTATGGTTAAGTTTAGGGTTAGCGTTAGGATTAGGTTTACGGTGGGTTATGGTTATGGTTAGGTTTAGGGTATGGGTAAGGGTTAGGTTTAAGGTTAGGGTACGGTAAGGTTTACGGTTAGGTTTAGAGTTAAGTAAGGGTTAGGGTTATGGTGAAGGTTAGGTTAGGGTTAGGGTATGGGTAAGGGTTAGGGTTAGGTTTAGGGTTAGGGTACGGGTAAGGGTTATGGTTTTGGGTTAGTGTTAGGTTTAGGATTAGGATTACAGTTCGGGTTAGGGTTAATGTTAGGGTTAGGGTTCAGGTAAGAGTAAAGTTTACGGTTAGGGTTAGAGTACGGTTAAGAGTTATGGTTAGGGTTAGGGTTAGTGTTAGTCTGGGATAGGGTTAGGGTTACGGTACGGGTAAGTTTTAGGGTTAGGGTTAGAGTTAGGGTTAGGTTTAGTGTTAGGGTTCCGGTAAGGGTTCGGTTAGGGATAGGGTTAGGGTACGGGTAAGGGTTAACTTAGGGTTAGGGTTAGGGTTAGGTTTAGGGTTAGGGTTAGGGTTAGGTTTAAGGTTAGTGTAACGGTACACGTTAGTGTTAGAGTTAGTGTTACAGTTAGGGTTTGGGTAAGGGTTTCGGTACCGGTTAGGGTTCGGCTTAGATTACGGGTAAGCGTTACAGTTATGGTTAATGTTAGGGTGAGCATTAGGGTACGGTTAAGGTTTATGGTTATGGTTAGAGTTAGGGTTAGGGTTCTGGTAAGGGTTAGGGTTAGGGTTAGGGTTAGGGTTAGGGGTATGGTATGGGTTAGCGTTAGGGTTAGGGTTAGGGTTAGGGTTACGGCATGGGTTAGTGTTAGGTTACGATTTGGGTTCGAGTAAGGGTTAGGCTTACAGTTAGGGTTAGGGTACGGTAATGGTTACGGTTCGGGTTAGGGTTATGGTTAGGTTTAGGTTTACGGTAACGGTACGGGTTAGGTTTAGGGTCAGAGTTAGGGTTCGGGAAAGGGTTAGGGTTAGGTTTAGGGTTATGGTTAGGTTACAGGTAAGGGTTACAGTTAGCGTTAGGTTTAGGTTTAGGGTTAGGGTACGAGTAAGAGTTACTGTTAGGGTTAGATTTAGGGTTAGGGTTACAGTATGGGTTAGTGTTTGGTTTAGGGTTAGGGTTGGGTAAGGGTTAGGGTTAGACTTAGGGTTAGGGAATGGGTAAGGGTTACGGGTAGGGTTAGGGTTAGGGTTAGCGTTAGGGTTTGGTTTACGGTTAGTGTTAGGGTTTGGGTAAGAGTTAGGGTTAGGGTTAGGGTTAGGGTTAGGGGTAGTTTTAGGGTTATGGTACGGGTAAGGTTTACGGTTAGGGTTAGGGTTAGGATTAGGGTTATGGTACGGGTTATGGTTAGGTTTATGGTTTGGGAAAGGGATACGTTTAGGGTTAGGGTTACAGTATGGTTTAGTGTTAGGGGTAGGGTTAGGGTATGGGTAAGGTTTACTGTTAGGGTTAGGATTAGGGTTAGGCTTAGGGATAGGGTTAGGTTTAGGGTACGAATAAGATTTACGGTTAGGGTTAGGGTTAGGGTTAGTGTTAACGTTATGGAATGGATTAGGGTTATGGTTAGGTTTAGGTTTCGGGTAAGGTTTACTCTTAGGGTTAGGTTTAGGGTATGGGTAAGGTTTAGGGTTGGGGTTAGTGTTAGTTTTAGGGTAGGGTACGGGTAAGGGTTACCGTTAGGGTTAGGTTTAGGGTAAGGGTTACGGTACGTTTTTGGGTTAGGGTTGGGGTTAGGGTTCGTGTAAGGGTTAGGCTTAGGTTTAGCATTAGGGTAGGGTTAGGGTTACAGTATATTCCACGTATAGGGTTTGGGTTAGGGTTAGGGTTAGGTTAGGGATAGGGTTAGGGTTAGGGTTACATTACGGTTTAGGGTTAGGGTTAGGGTTCGTTAGGTTTAGGGTAAGGGTTAGGGTTAGTGTTAGGATACGGCCTTGGGTTACAGTTAGGGTTAGGTTTAGGGTTAGGGTATGGGTATGGGTATGGGTTAGGGTTAGGGTTAGGGTTAAGTTACGGGTTTGAGTTAGGGTTAGTGTTAGGTTTCGGGTAATGTTTGGGTTAGGGTTAGGATTAGGTCTAGGGGTAGGTTTAAGCCTGGGTACGGGTAAGGGTTACTGTTAGGGTTAGGGTTAGGGTTAGGGTACGTCTAAGGGTTATGTTTAGGGTTAGTCTTTGGTTTAGAGTTACAGTACGAGTTAGGGTTCGGCTTAGGGTTAGGTTTCGGGTAAGGGTTAGGGTTTGGGTAGGGTTAGGGTACGGGTCAGGGTTACAGTTAGTTTTAGGGTTAGGATTAGGGTTAGGTTTATGGCACGTGTTAGGGTTAGGTGTACGGTACGGGTTAGGTTTATGGTTAGAGTTAGTGTTCGGGTAAGGGTTAGGGTTAGGGTTAGGTTTAAGGTTAGGTTCAGGGTATGTGTAAGGGTTTAGGGTAGGCTTAGTGTTAGGGTAAGTTTATTGGTAAGGGTTACAGTTAGGGATAGGGTTAGTGTTAGTTTTAGGGTTAGGGTACGGGTAAGGTTTTTGGTTAGGGTTAGGGTTAGGTTTACGGTACGGAATAGGGTTAGGGTTAGGGTTAGGGTAACGGTTAGGGTTAGGTTTAGGGTTACGGTACGCATTAGGGTTAGTGTTAGGGTTAGGGTTATGGTTGGGTAAGGGTTAGGGTTAGGGTTAGGATACAGGTAAGGGTTACGGTTAGGGTTAGGGTTAGGTTTAGGGTTACGATTAGGTTAGAGTTACGGTACGGGTTAGGGTTAGAGTTAGTGTTAGGGTTCGGATAAAGGTTAGTTTTAGGGTATGGTTAGGGTACGGGTGAGGCTTACGGTTAGGTTTAGGGTTAGCTTTACGGTTAAGGTTAGGTTTATGGTAAGAGTTAGGGTTAGGGTTAGGGTTCGGGTAAGGGTTAGAGTTAGGGTTATTGTCAGGTTTAGGGTACGGGTAAGGGTTAGATTTAGGGTTAGAGTTAGGGTTAGGGTAGTGGTTAGGTTTACATTTAGGGTTAGGGTTAGTGTTTGGGTACGTGTAAGGGTTACGGTTTGGGTTAGGTTTAGGTTACAGCTATGGGTTACGGTTAGGGTTAGGGTTACGGTACGAGTAAGGGTTAGGTTTAGGGTTAGGGTTAAGTTTCGGGTAATGATTAGGGTTGGTGTTAGGGTTAGGGTTATCGTACGTGTTAGGGTTAGGGTTAGGGTTATGGTTCGGGTAAGGGTTAGGGTTAGGTATAGGTTTAGGGTATGGGTAAGGGTTACGTTTACGTTGAGGGTTAGAGTTCGGTTTAGGTTTAGTGTACGGGTAAGGGTTATGGTTTGGGATAGGATTAGGGTTAGTGTCACAGTATGGGTTAGGATTAGGGTTACGGCTCGGGTAATGATTAGGGTTAGGGTTTGATTTAGGGTTAAGGTTTGGGTTACGGTACGGGTTAGGTTTAGGGTTAGGGTTAGGGTTATGTTTCAGTTAAGTTTAGGTTTAGGGTTAGGTTTACGGTACGGTTAAGAGTTACCGTTAGGGTTAGGGTTAGGTTTAGGGTTAGGATTAGGGTTAGGGGTACGGTACGAGTTTTGTTTAAGGTTAGCGTTAGGGTTAGTGATAGGGTTAAGGTTTGGGTAAGGTTTAGGGTTAGGGATAGGGTTAGCGTACAAGTAAGTGTTACGGTTAGTGTTAGGGTTACTGTAGGTTTAGGGTTAGGGTACGGGAAAGGGTTACATTTAGGTTTAGGGTTAGGGTTATGGTACGGGTAAGTGTTAAGGTTAGGGTTAGGTTTAGAGTTATGGTACCCGTTAGGATTAGGGTTATGGTTAGGGTTTATTATGGGTAAGGGTTAAGGTTCGGGTTAGGGTTACATTTAGGGTACGGGTTAGGGTTAGGGTTAGGTTTAGTGTTAGGGTTAGGGTTAGGGTTCGGGTAAGGGTTAGGATTACGGTTAGGGTTAGGTTACGGGTAAGGTTTATGATTAGAGTTAGTGTTAGGGTTATATTTAGGGTTAGTTAGGGTACGGGTAAGGGTTACATTACGGTTCGGGTAAGGGTTAGGGTCAGGGTTAGGTTTAGGGTACGGTTAATGGTTACGGTTAGGTTTAGGGTTAGGCTTAGGGTGAGGGTTAGGGTTAGGGTTACGATACAGGTTAGGGTTAGGGTTAGAGTTAGTTTTAGGTTTATGGTTATTGTTAAGGTTCGGTTGAGGGTTAGGGTTAGGGTTAGGGAACAGGTATGTGTTACGGTTAGGGTTACGGTTAGGGTTACTGTATGGGTTAGGGTTAGGGTTAGGGGTAGGGTTAGCTTTAGGGGAAGAGTAAGGCTTACAGTTAGCATTAGGGGTAGTGTTAGGTTTAGGGTTAGGGTACGGGTAAGGATTACGGGTAAGGTTAGGGTTAGGGTTAGGGTACGGTTAAGGGTTACAGTTAGGTTTAGGGTTATTGTTAGGGTTGCGGTACGGGTTAGGGTTAGGGTTAGTGTCAGTTTCGCATTAGTGTTAGGGTTAGGGTACGGGTATGTGTTACGGTTAGGGTAGTGTTAGGGTTAGCATACTGGTAGTGGTTACCGTTAGGGTTTGGGTTAGGTTTAGGGTTTCGGTTAGGGTTCGTGTAAGGGTTAGGGTAAGGGTTATGGTTCGGTTTGGGGTACGGGTAAGGGTTATGGTTAGGGTTATGGTTAGCATAAGGGGTCGGGTAAGGGTATGGGTAAGTTTGATGGTTTGGTTAGTGTTAGCGTTAGGATTAGGGTTAGGGTTGGTCTATGGGTAAGGGTTAGGGTTAGGGTTAGGTTTAAGGTACGGATACGGGTTACGGTTAGTGTTAGTTTTAGGTTTAGGTTTAGCGTTAGGTTTAGGGTACGGGTAAGGGTTACGGTTAGGGTTAGCGTTAGTGTTAGTGTTAGGGTTAGGGTTAGGTTTAGGGTACAGGTAAGTGTTACGGTTAGGTTTAGTGTTAGGGTTAGGGTTAGGTTTGGGTTCGGGTAAGGGATAGGGTTAGGGTTAGGGTTAGGGTACAGGTAAGCATTACGGTTAGGGTTAGGGTAGGGTTACGGTACGGTTTAGGGTTAGAGTTAGGGTTTGTGTAAGGGTTAGGGTTAGGTTTAGGGTTAGGGTACGGGTAAGGGTTACGGTTAGCATTAGGTTTAGGGTTAGGGTTACGGTTATGGTAAGGGTAAGAGTTACATTTAGGTTTAGAGTTAGGTTTTGGGTTACGGTACGGGTTAGGGTTAGGTTTAGGGTTAGGGTAAGCGTTAGGGTTGGGGATAGTTTTAGGGTACGGGTAACGGTTACGGTTAGGGTTAGGGTTAGGATTAGGGTACGGGTAAGTGTTACGTTTAGGTTTTGGGTTAGGTTTTGGGTACTGGTAAGGGTTACTGTACGGGTTAGGGTTAGGGTTAGAGTTAGGTTTACGGTATGGGTTAGGGTTCGGTCAGTCTTCGGGTAAGGGTTAGGGTTCGGGAACGTGTAACGTTTCAGGTTAGTGTTCGGTTTAGGGTTAGGGTACGAGTACCGGTTACGGTTAGGCTAGGGTTAGATTAGGGTATGGGTAAGCGTTACGGTTTGGTTTAGGGTTATGGTACGGGTAAGGGTTAGGGTTAGTTTTTGGGTAAGGATTACGGTTAGGGTTAGAGTTAGGTTTACGATTAGGGTACGGGCAAGTGTTAGGTTTAGGGTTAGGGTTACGGTACGGGTTAGGGTTAGGGTTAGGTTTAGTGTTCGGGGAAGGGTAAGGGTTAGGTTTGGGTTAGGGTACGGTACAGTTACGTTTAGGGTTAGGGTTAGGGTTACGTTTAGGGTTAGGGTTATGGTATGTGTTAGGGTTATGGTTAGGGATATGGTTACGGTTAGGGTTTGGTTAAGGGTTAGCGTTAGGGTTAGGGTACGGGTAAGGGTTACGGTTCGGTTCGGGTTAGGTTTAGGGATAAGGTTAGGGTTAGGGTACTGGTAAGTGTTACGGTTAGGGTTAGGGTTAGGTTTAGGGTTACGGTACGGTTTAGGGTTAGGGTTTGGGTTAGAGTTACGGTATGGGTTAGGTTAGGGTTAGGGTTCGGGTAAGGGTTAGGTTTAGTGTTAGGATTAGGGTTAGGGTACGTGTAAGGGTTACGGTTTGGGTCAGGGTGAGGGTTTGTATTACGGTTAGGGTTACGGTACAGGTAAGTGTTACGGTTTGGATTAGGGTTAGGGTTATGCTTCGGTTTAGGGTTAGGGATAGTGATAGGGTTAAGTTTAGGGTACGGGTAAGGGTTACGGTTAGGGTAAGTGTTAGGGTTAGTTTTAGGGTTAGGGTTAGGGTACGGGTAATGTTTACGGTTAGTTTAGGTTTAGGATTAGGTGTAGGGTTACGGTATGGGTTAGGGTTAGGGTTAGGGTTCGGGTAAGGGTTAGGTTTAGTGTTAGGATTAGGGTTAGGGTACGTGTAAGGGTTACGGTTTGGGTCAGGGTGAGCGTTAGGATTACGGTTAGGTTTAGAGTACAGGTAAGTGTTAGAGTTTGGATTAGGGTTAGTTACGCTACGGATTAGGGTTAAGGTTAGGGATAGTGATAGAGTTAAGTTTAGGGTATGGGTAAGAGTAACGGTTACGATAAGTGTGAGGGTTAGTTTTAGGGTTAGGGTTAGGGTACGTGTAAGGTTTATGGTTAGTTTTAGGTTTTGGGTTATGTGTAGGTTTACCGTATGGGTTAGGGTAAGGGTAAGGGTTAGCATTAGTGTTAGTGTTAGGGTAAGGGTACAGGTCAGGGTTAGGGTTAGGGTTAGGTTTAGGGTTAGGTTTACGGTACAGGTTAGGGTTAGGGTGAGGGTTAAGATTCGGGTAAGCGTTAGGTTTAGGGTTAGGGGTAGGTTTAGGGTACGTGTAAGGTTTTAGGTTAGGGTAAGTGTTAGGGTTAGGGTTCGGGTTTGTTTGAGGGTTAGGGTTAGGATTAGGATTCAGGTAAGGGTTAGGGTTAGGGTTAGGGTATGATCAATTTTACCGTTAGTTTTAGGGTTTGGCTTATTTTTAAGGATAGGGAATCGGTAAGGGTTACGGTTAGGTTTAGAGTTAGGGTTAGGTTTATACAACGGGTAGAGTTAGGGTTAGGATTAGGTTTCGGGTAAGGATTAGGGTTAGGTTTAGGTTTAGGGTTATGGTGAGGGATAGGTTATGGGTAAGAGTTACGGATAGGATGAGGGTTAGGGTTAGGGTTATGGTTAGGTTTAGGGTTAGGGTTACGCTTAAGCTTAGGGTAAGGGTCAGGGTTAGGGTTAGGATTATGGTTACGTTTAGGGTTAGGATTAGGTTTAGTTTTAGTGTACGGTTAAGGGTTACGGTTAGGTTTAGGGTTAGGGTTAGGGTTAGGGTACGGATAAGGATTACGGTTAGGGTTATGTTTAGGGGTAGGATTACGGTACGGGTTACGGTTAGGGTTAGGGGTAGGGTTACGGAACGGGTAACGGTTAGTGTTAGGGTTAGGGTTACTACACGGGTAAGGGTTATGTTTATGGTTATGGTTAGGGTTAGGATTATGGTTAGGGTTTGGGTTAGGGTTAGGTTTAGGGTTAGGGTAGGGGAAAGGGTTACAGTTAGGGTTAGTGTTACGGATACGGTTAGGGTTACGGTAAGGGTTAGTGTTCGGATTAGTGTTAGGGTTAGGGTTAGTGTTAGGGTTAGGGTTATGGTACATGTAAGGGTTAAGTTTAGGGTTAGGGATAGGGTTAGTGTTAGGATTAGGTTTACGATACAGGTTAGGGTTAGGGTTAGGGTACGGTACAGTTTAGGGTTACTGTTAGGAGTAGGGTTACAGTACAGGGAAGGTTTAAGGTTAGGGTTAGCATTAGGTTTAGGGTTTTGGTACAGTTTAGGGTTACATTTAGGGTTAGGGTTATGGTTATGGTTATGGTTACGGTACAGGTTAGGGTTACGATTAGGGTTAGGTTTAGGGTTAAGGTTAGGGTTAGGGTTAGGGTTAGGGTTATGGTGCACGTTAGTGTTAGGTTTAGGCTTCGGGTTACCGTACAAGTTAGGGTTAGGGTTAGGGTTAGTTTAGTTTTAGGGTTAGGGTTGCGGTACAGGTTAAGGTTATTTTTAGGTTAGGGTTACCATACAGGTTAGGGTAAGTGTTAGGGTTATGGTTTGGGTTAGGGTTACCGTACAAGTTAGTGTCAGGGTTAGTGTTAGGGTTACGGTTGGGTTTAGGGTTAGGGTTGCGGTACAGGTTAGGGATAGGGTTAGGTT